>JBBPBR010001498.1:14278-66575 GCA_037974775.1 Cicer pinnatifidum | reverse complement strand
TGTCCAATTAGGGTTTTTAACCAATCTTGTTCATCCAATAGGTGTGTTTGTGGCAATGGATGATCTATTAGGTCATTTTCGTCCTCCCTTTGCTTATTCTTGTCCAATTAGTGTTTTTAACCAATCTTGTGCATCCAATAGGTGTGTTTGTGTCATTGGATGATCAATTAGGTCATTTTCGTCCTCCCTAGGCTTATTCTTGTCCAATTCGGGTTTTTAACCAATCTTGTGCATCCAATAGGTGTGTTTGTGTCATTGGATGATCAATTAGGTCATTTTCGTCCTCCCTAGGCTTATTCTTGTCCAATTAGGGTTTTCAACCAATCTTGTGCATCCAATAAGTTTGTTTGTTCCATTGAATTAATATTTAGGTCATTTTCGTCCTCCCTAGGCATATTCTTGTCCAATTAGGGTTTTTAACATATCTTGTGCATCCAATAGTTGTGTTTGTGTCATTGGATGATCAATTAGGTCATTTTCGTCGTCCCTAGGCATATTCTTGTCCAATTAGGGTTTTTAACGAATCTTGTGCATCCAATAGGTGTGTTTGTGTCATTGGATGATCAATTAGGTCATTTTCGTCCTCCCTAGGCTTATTCTTGTCCAATTAGGGTTTTTAACCAATCTTGTGCATCCAATAAGTTGAGTTGTGTCATTGGATTAACATTTAGGTCATTTTGGTCCTCCCTAGGCATATTCTTGTCCAATTAGGGTTTTTAACCAATATTGTGCATCCAATAAGTTTGTTTGTTTCATTGAATTAATATTTAGGTCATTTTCGTCCTCCCTAGGCATATTCTTGTCCAATTAGGGTTTTTAACCAATCTTGTGCATCCAATAGGTGTGTTTGTGTCATTGGATGATCAATTAGGTCATTTTCGTCCTCCCTAGGCTTATTCTTGTCCAATTAGGGTTTTTAACCAATCTTGTGCATCCAATAAGTTCATTTGTCTCATTGGATGATCAATTAGGTCATTTTCGTCCTCCCTAGGTATATTCTTGTCCAACTAGGGTTTTTAACCAATCTTGTGCATCCAATAGGTGTATTTGTGTCATTGGATGATCAATTAGGTCATTTTCGTCCTCCCTAGGCATATTCTTGTCCAATTAGGGTTTTTAACCAATCTTGTGCATCCAATAGGTGTGTTTGTGTCATTGGATGATCAATTAGGTCATTTTCGTCCTCCCTAGGCTTATTCTTGTCCAATTAGGGTTTTTAACCAATCTTGGGCATCCGATAAGTTTGTTTGTGTCATTGAATTAATATTTAGGTCATTTTCGTCCTCCCTAGGCATATTCTTGTCCAATTAGGGTTTTTAACCAATCTTGTGCATCAAATAGGTGTGTTTGTGTCATTGGATAATCAATTAGGTCATTTTCGTCCTCCCTAGGCTTATTCTTGTCCAATTAGGGTTTTTAACCAATCTTGTTCATCCAATATGTTTGTTTGTGTCATTGGATGATCAATTAGGTCATTTTCGTCCTCCCTAGGCATATTCTTGTCCAATTAGGGTTTTTAACCAATCTTGTGCATCCAATAGGTGTGTTTGTGTCATTGGATGATCAATTAGGTCATTTTCGTCCTCCCTAGGCTTATTCTTGTCCAATTAGGGTTTTTAACCAATCTTGTGCATCTAATAGGTGTGTTTTTGTCATTGGATGATCAATTAGGTCATTTTCGTCCTTCCTAGGCTTATTCTTGTCCAATTAGGGTTTTTAACCAATTTTGTGCATCCGATAAGTTTGTTTGTGTCATTGAATTAATATTTAGGTCATTTTCGTCTTCCCTAGGCATATTCTTGTCCAATTAGGGTTTTTAACCAATCTTGTTCATCCAATATGTTTGTTTGTGTCATTGGATGATCAATTAGGTCATTTTCGTCCTCCCTAGGCATATTCTTGTCCAATTAGGGTTTTTAACCAATCTTGTGCATCCAATAGGTGTGTTTGTGTCATTGGATGATCAATTAGGTCATTTTCGTCCTCCCTAGGCTTATTCTTGTCCAATTAGGGTTTTTAACCAATCTTGTGCATCCAATAAGTTTGTTTGTGTCATTGGATTAACATTTAGGTCATTTTCATCCTCCCTAGGCATATTCTTGTCCAATTAGGGTTTTTAACCAATCTTGTGCATCCAATAGGTGTGTTTGTGTCATTGGATGATCAATTAGGTCATTTTCGTCCTCCCTAGGCTTATTCTTGTCCAATTAGGGTTTTTAACCAATCTTGTGCATCCAATAACTTTGTTTGTGTCATTGAATTAATATTTAGGTCATTTTGCTCCTCCCTAGGCATATTCTTGTCCAATTAGGGTTTTTAACCAATCTTGTGCATCCAATAGGTGTGTTTGTGTCATTGGATGATCAATTAGGTCATTTTCGTCCTCCCTAGGCTTATTCTTGTCCAATTAGGGTTTTTAACCAATCTTGTGCATCCAATAGGTGTGTTTGTGTCATTGGATGATCAATTTGCTCATTTTCGTCCTCCCTAGGCTTATTCTTGTCCAATTAGGGTTTTTAACCAATCTTGTGCATCCAATAGGTGTGTTTGTGTCATTGGATGATCAATTAGGTCATTTTCGTCCTCCCTAGGCTTATTCTTGTCCAATTAGGGTTTTTAACCAATCTTGTGCATCCAATAGGTGTGTTTGTGTCATTGGATGATCAATTAGGTCATTTATCGTCCTCCCTAGGCTTATTCTTGTCCAATTAGGGTTTTTAACCAATCTTGTGCATCCAATAGGTTGAGTTGTGTCATTGGATTAACATTTAGGTCATTTTCGTCCTCCCTAGGCATATTCTTGTCCAATTAGGGTTTTTAACCAATCTTGTGCATCCAATAGGTGTGTTTGTGTCATTGGATGATCAATTAGGTCATTTTCGTCCTCCCTAGGCTTATTCTTGTCCAATTAGGGTTTTTAACCAATCTTGTGCATCCAATATGTGTGTTTGTGTCATTGGATGACCAATTAGGTCATTTATGTCCTCCCTAGGCATATTCTTGTCCAATTAGGGTTTTTAACCAAACTGGTGCATCCATTAGGTGTGTTTGTGGCAATGGATGATCAATTAGGTCATTTTCGTCCTCCATAGGCTTATTCTTGTCCAATTAGGGTTTTTAACCAATCTTGTGCATCCAATAGGTGTGTTTGTGTCATTGGATGATCAATTAGGTCATTTTCGTCCTCCCTAGGCTTATTCTTGTCCAATTAGGGTTTTTAACATATCTTGTGCATCTAATAGGTGTTTTTGTGTCATTGGATGATCAATTAGGTCATTTTTGTCCTCCCTAGACTTATTCTTGTCCAATTAGGGTTTTTAACCAATCTTGTGCATCCAATAGGTGTGTTTGTGTCATTGGATGATCAATTAGGTCATTTTCGTCCTCCCTAGGCTTATTCTTGTCCAATTAGGGTTTTTAACCAATCTTGTGCATCCAATAAGTTGAGTTGTGTCATTGGATTAACATTTAGGTCATTTTGGTCCTCCCTAGGCATATTCTTGTCCAATTAGGGTTTTTAACCAATATTGTGCATCCAATAAGTTTGTTTGTTTCATTGAATTAATATTTAGGTCATTTTCGTCCTCCCTAGGCATATTCTTGTTCAATTAGGGTTTTTAACCAATCTTGTGCATCCAATAACTTTGTTTGTGTCATTGGATGATCAATTAGGTCATTTTCGTCCTCCCTAGGCTTATTCTTGTCCAATTAGGGTTTTTAACAAATCTTGTGCATCCAATGAGTTGAGTTGTGTCATTGGATTAACATTTAGGTCATTTTCGTCCTCCCTAGGCATATTCTTGTCCAATTAGGGTTTTTAACCAATCTTGTGCATCCAACAAGTTCATTTGTGTCATTGGATTTACATTTAGGTCATATTCGTCCTCCCTAGGCATTTTCTTGTGCAATTAGGGTTTGTAACCAATCTTGTGCATCCAATAGGTGTGTTTGTGTCATTGGATGATCAATTAGGTCATTTTCGTCATCCCTATGCTTATTCTTGTCCAATTAGGGTTTTTAACCAATCTTGTGCATCCAATAACTTTGTTTGTGTCATTGAATTAATATTTAGGTCATTTTTGCCTCCTTAGGCATAGTCTTGTCCAATTAGGGTTTTTAATCAATCTTGTGCATCCAATAGGTGTGTTTGTGGCAATGGATGATCAATTAGGTCATTTTCGTCCTCCCTAGGCTTATTCTTGTCCAATTAGGGTTTTTAACCAATCTTGTGCATCCAATAGGTGTGTTTGTGTCATTGGATGATCAATTACGTCATTTTCGTCCTCCCTAGGCTTATTCTTGTCCAATTAGGGTTTTTAACAAATCTTGTGCATCCATTAAGTTTGTTTGTTTCATTGAATTAATATTTAGGTCATTTTCGTCCTCCCTAGGCATATTCTTGTCCAATTAGGGTTTTTAACCAATCATGTGCATCCAATAGTTTTGTTTGTGTCATTGGATGATCAATTAGGTCATTTTCGTCGTCCCTAGGCATATTCTTGTCCAATTAGGGTTTTTAACGAATCTTGTGCATCCAATAGGTGTGTTTGTGTCATTGGATGATCAATTAGGTCATTTTCGTCCTCCCTAGGCTTATTCTTGTCCAATTAGGGTTTTTAACCAATCTTGTGCATCCAATAAGTTGAGTTGTGTCATTGGATTAACATTTAGGTCATTTTGGTCCTCCCTAGGCATATTCTTGTCCAATTAGGGTTTTTAACCAATATTGTGCATCCAATAAGTTTGTTTGTTTCATTGAATTAATATTTAGGTCATTTTCCAATAGGTGTGTTTGTGTCATTGGATGATCAATTAGGTCATTTTCGTCCTCCCTAGGCATATTCATGTCCAATTAGGGTTTTTAACCAATCTTGTGCATCCAATAGGTGTGTTTGTGGCAATGGATGATCAATTAGGTCATTTTCGTCCTCCCTTTGCTTATTCTTGTCCAATTAGGGTTTTTAACCAATATTGTGCATCCAATAAGTTTGTTTGTTTCATAGAATTAATATTTAGGTCATTTTCGTCCTCCCTAGGCTTATTCTTGTCCAATTAGGGTTTTCAACCAATCTTGTGCATCCAATAAGTTTGTTTGTTCCATTGAATTAATATTTAGGTCATTTTCGTCCTTTCTAGGCATAATCTAGTCCAATTAGTGTTTTTAACCAATCTTGTGCATCCAATAGGTGTGTTTGTGTCATTGGATGATCAATTAGGTCATTTTCGTCCTCCCTAGGCTTATTCTTGTCCAATTCGGGTTTTTAATCAATCTTGTGCATCCAATAGGTGTGTTTGTGGCAATGGATGATCAATTAGGTCATTTTCGTCCTCCCTAGGCTTATTCTTGTCCAATTAGGGTTTTTAACCAATCTTGTGCATCCAATAGGTGTGTTTGTGTCATTGGATGATCAATTACGTCATTTTCGTCCTCCCTAGGCTTATTCTTGTCCAATTAGGGTTTTTAACAAATCTTGTGCATCCATTAAGTTTGTTTGTTTCATTGAATTAATATTTAGGTCATTTTCGTCCTCCCTAGGCATATTCTTGTCCAATTAGGGTTTTTAACCAATCATGTGCATCCAATAGTTGTGTTTGTGTCATTGGATGATCAATTAGGTCATTTTCGTCGTCCCTAGGCATATTCTTGTCCAATTAGGGTTTTTAACGAATCTTGTGCATCCAATAGGTGTGTTTGTGTCATTGGATGATCAATTAGGTCATTTTCGTCCTCCCTAGGCTTATTCTTGTCCGATTAGGGTTTTTAACCAATCTTGTGCATCCAATAAGTTGAGTTGTGTCATTGGATTAACATTTAGGTCATTTTGGTCCTCCCTAGGCATATTCTTGTCCAATTAGGGTTTTTAACCAATATTGTGCATCCAATAAGTTTGTTTGTTTCATTGAATTAATATTTAGGTCATTTTCCAATAGGTGTGTTTGTGTCATTGGATGATCAATTAGGTCATTTTCGTCCTCCCTAGGCATATTCATGTCCAATTAGGGTTTTTAACCAATCTTGTGCATCCAATAGGTGTGTTTGTGGCAATGGATGATCAATTAGGTCATTTTCGTCCTCCCTTTGCTTATTCTTGTCCAATTAGGGTTTTTAACCAATATTGTGCATCCAATAAGTTTGTTTGTTTCATAGATTTAATATTTAGGTCATTTTCGTCCTCCCTAGGCATATTCTTGTCCAATTAGGGTTTTTAACCAATCTTGTGCATCCAATAGGTGTGTTTGTGTCATTGGATGATCAATTAGGTCATTTTCATCCTCCCTAGGCTTATTCTTGTCCAATTAGGGTTTTTAACCAATCTTGTGCATCCAATAAGTTGAGTTGTGTCATTGGATTAACATTTAGGTCATTTTCGTCCTCCCTAGGCATATTCTTGTCCAATTAGGGTTTTTAACCAATCTTGTGCATCCAAC
Source organism: Cicer pinnatifidum (assembly GCA_037974775.1). NCBI lineage: Eukaryota > Viridiplantae > Streptophyta > Magnoliopsida > Fabales > Fabaceae > Cicer > Cicer pinnatifidum. Next base: position 60,146 of record JBBPBR010001498.1, on the reverse strand, counting down.
AAGTTCATTTGTGTCATTGGATTTACATTTAGGTCATATTCGTCCTCCCTAGGCATATTCTTGTGCAATTAGGGTTTGTAACCAATCTTGTGCATTAAATAGGTGTGTTTGTGTCATTGGATGATCAATTAGGTCATTTTCGTCCTCCCTAGGCATATTCATGTCCAATTAGGGTTTTTAACCAATCTTGTTCATCCAATAGGTGTGTTTGTGGCAATGGATGATCTATTAGGTCATTTTCGTCCTCCCTTTGCTTATTCTTGTCCAATTAGTGTTTTTAACCAATCTTGTGCATCCAATAGGTGTGTTTGTGTCATTGGATGATCAATTAGGTCATTTTCGTCCTCCCTAGGCTTATTCTTGTCCAATTAGGGTTTTTAACCAATCTTGTGCATCCAATAAGTTAGTTTTTGTCATTGAATTAATATTTAGGTCATTTTCGTCCTCGCTAGGCATATTCTTGTCCAATTAGGGTTTTTAACCAATCTTGTGCATCCAATAGGTGTGTTTGTGTCATTGGATGATCAATTAGGTCATTTTCGTCCTCCCTAGGCTTATTCTTGTCCAATTAGGGTTTTTAACCAATCTTATGCATCCAATAAGTTTTTTTGTTTCATTGAATTAATATTTAGGTCATTTTCGTCATCCCTAGGCATATTCTTGTCCAATTAGGGTTTTTAACCAATCTTGTGCATCCAATAGGTGTGTTTGTGTCATTGGATGATCAATTAGGTCGTTTTCGTCTTCCCTAGGCTTATTCGTGTCCAATTAGGGTTTTTAACCAATCTTGTGCATCCAATAAGTTGAGTTGTTTCATTGGATTAACATTTAGGTCATTTTCGTCCCCCCTAGAATTATTCTTGTCCAATTAGGGTTTTTAACCAATCTTGTGCATCCAATAAGTTCATTTGTGTCATTGGATTAACATTTAGGTCATTTTCGTACTCCCTAGGCATATTCTTGTCCAATTAGGGTTTTTAACCAATCTTGTGTATCCAATAGGTGTGTTTGTGTCATTGGATGATCAATTAGGTCATTTTCGTCCTCTCTAGGCTTATTCTTGTCCAATTAGGGTTTTTAACCAATCTTGTGCATCCAATAGGTGTGTTTGTGTCATTGGATGATTAATTAGGTCATTTTCGTCCTCCCTAGGCTTATTCTTGTCCAATTAGGGTTTTTAACAAATCTTGTGCATCCAATACGTTCATTTGTGTCATTGGATGATCAAATAGGTCATTTTCGTCCTCCCTTGGCATATTCTTGTCCAATTAGGGTTTTTAACCAATCTTGTGCATCCAATAGGTGTGTTTGTGTCATTGGATGATCAATTAAGTCATTTTCGTCCTCCCTAGGCTTATTCTTGTCCAATTAGGGTTTTTAACCAATCTTGTGCATCCAATTGGTGTGTATGTGTCGTTGGATGATCAATTAGGTCATTTTCGTCCTCCCTAGGCTTATTCTTGTCCAATTAGGGTTTTTAACCAATCTTGTGCATCCAATAGGTGTGTTTGTGTCATTGGATGATCAATTAGGTCATTTTCGTCCTCCCTAGGCTTATTCTTGTCCAATTAGGGTTTTTAACCAATCTTGTGCATCCAATAGGTGTGTTTGTGTCATTGGATGATCAATTAGGTCATTTTCGTCCTCCCTAGGCTTATTCTTGTCCAATTAGGGTTTTTAACCAATCTTGTGCATCCAATAAGTTGAGTTTTGTCATTGGATTAACATTTAAGTCATTTTCGTCCTCCCTAGGCTTATTCTTGTCCACTTAGGGTTTTTAACCAATCTTGTGCATCCAATAGGTGTGTTTGTGTCATTGGATGATCAATTAGGTCATTTTCGTCCTCCCTAGGCTTATTCTTGTCCAATTAGGGTTTTTAACCAATCTTGTGCATCCAATAGGTGTGTTTGTGTCATTGGATGATCAATTAGGTCATTTTCGTCCTCCCTAGGCTTATTCTTGTCCAATTAGGGTTTTTAACCAATCTTGTGCATCCAATAGGTGTGTTTGTGTCATTGGATGATCAATAAGGTCATTTTCGTCCTACCTAGGCTTATTCTTGTCCGATTAGGGTTTTTAACCAATCTTGTGCATCCAATAAGTTGAGTTTTGTCATTAGATTAAGATTTAGGTCATTTTCGTCCTCCCTAGGCTTATTCTTGTCCAATTAGGGTTTTTAACCAATCTTGTGCATCCAATAGGTGTGTTTGTGTCATTGGATGATCAATTAGGTCATTTTCGTCCTCCCTAGGCTTATTCTTGTCCAATTAGGGTTTTTAACCAATCTTGTGCATCCAATAAGTGCGTTTGTGTCATAGGATGATCAATTAGGTCATTTTCGTCCTCCCTAGGCTTATTCTTGTCCAATTAGGGTTTTTAACCAATGTTGTGCATCCAATAAACTCGTTTGTGTCATTGAATTAACATTTAGGTCATTTTCGTCCTCCCTAGGCATATTCTTGTCCAATTAGGGTTTTTAACCAATCTTGTGCATCCAATAAGTTTGTTTGTTTCATTGAATTAATATGTAGGTTATTTTCGTCCTCCCTAGGCATATTCTTGTCCAATTAGGGTTTTTAACCAATCTTGTGCATCCAATAGGTGTGTTTGTGTCATTGGATGATCAATTAGGTCATTTTCGTCCTCCCTAGGCTTATTCTTGTCCAATTAGGGTTTTTAACCAATCTTGTGCATCCAATAAGTTTAGTTGTGTCATTGGATGATCAATTAGGTCATTTTCGTCCTCCCTAGGCATATTCTTGTCCAATTAGGGTTTTTAACCAATCTTGTGCATCCAATAGGTGTGTTTGTGTCATTGGATGATCAATTAGGTCATTTTCGTCCTCCCTAGGCTTATTCTTGTCCAATTAGGGTTTTTAACCAATCTTGTGCATCCAATAAGTTCATTTGTGTCATTGGATTAACATTTAGATCATTTTCGTCCTGCCTAGGCATATTCTTGTCCAATTAGGGTTTTTAACCAATCTTGTGCATCCAATAGGTGTGTTTGTGTCATTGGATGATCAATTAGGTTATTTTCGTCCTCCCTAGGCTTATTCTTGTCCAATTAGGGTTTTTAACCAATCTTGTGCATCCAATAGGTGTGTTTGTGTCATTGGATGACCAATTAGGTCATTTTCGTCCTCCCTAGGCATATTCTTGTCCAATTAGGGTTTTTAACCAATCTTGTGCATCCAATAGGTGTGTTTGTGTCATTGGATGATCAATTAGGTCATTTTCGTCCTCCCTAGGCTTATTCTTGTCCAATTAGGGTTTTTAACCAATCTTGGGCATCCGATAACTTTGTTTGTGTCATTAAATTAATATTTAGGTCATTTTCGTCCTCCCTAGGCATATTCTTGTCCAATTAGGGTTTTTAACCAATCTTGTGCATCCAATAGGTGTGTTTGTGTCATTGGATGATCAATTAGGTCATTTTCGTCATCCCTATGCTTATTCTTGTCCAATTAGGGTTTTTAACCAATCTTGTGCATCCAATAACTTTGTTTGTGTCATTGAATTAATATTTAGGTCATTTTTGCCTCCTTAGGCATAGTCTTGTCCAATTAGGGTTTTTAATCAATCTTGTGCATCCAATAGGTGTGTTTGTGGCAATGGATGATCAATTAGGTCATTTTCGTCCTCCCTAGGCTTATTCTTGTCCAATTAGGGTTTTTAACCAATCTTGTGCATCCAATAGGTGTGTTTGTGTCATTGGATGATCAATTACGTCATTTTCGTCCTCCCTAGGCTTATTCTTGTCCAATTAGGGTTTTTAACAAATCTTGTGCATCCATTAAGTTTGTTTGTTTCATTGAATTAATATTTAGGTCATTTTCGTCCTCCCTAGGCATATTCTTGTCCAATTAGGGTTTTTAACCAATCATGTGCATCCAATAGTTTTGTTTGTGTCATTGGATGATCAATTAGGTCATTTTCGTCGTCCCTAGGCATATTCTTGTCCAATTAGGGTTTTTAACGAATCTTGTGCATCCAATAGGTGTGTTTGTGTCATTGGATGATCAATTAGGTCATTTTCGTCCTCCCTAGGCTTATTCTTGTCCAATTAGGGTTTTTAACCAATCTTGTGCATCCAATAAGTTGAGTTGTGTCATTGGATTAACATTTAGGTCATTTTGGTCCTCCCTAGGCATATTCTTGTCCAATTAGGGTTTTTAACCAATATTGTGCATCCAATAAGTTTGTTTGTTTCATTGAATTAATATTTAGGTCATTTTCCAATAGGTGTGTTTGTGTCATTGGATGATCAATTAGGTCATTTTCGTCCTCCCTAGGCATATTCATGTCCAATTAGGGTTTTTAACCAATCTTGTGCATCCAATAGGTGTGTTTGTGGCAATGGATGATCAATTAGGTCATTTTCGTCCTCCCTTTGCTTATTCTTGTCCAATTAGGGTTTTTAACCAATATTGTGCATCCAATAAGTTTGTTTGTTTCATATAATTAATATTTAGGTCATTTTCGTCCTCCCTAGGCATATTCTTGTCCAATTAGGGTTTTTAACCAATCTTGTGCATCCAATAGGTGTGTTTGTGTCATTGGATGATCAATTAGGTCATTTTCATCCTCCTAGGCTTATTCTTGTCCAATTAGGGTTTTTAACCAATCTTGTGCATCCAATAAGTTGAGTTGTGTCATTGGATTAACATTTAGGTCATTTTCGTCCTCCCTAGGCATATTCTTGTCCAATTAGGGTTTTTAACCAATCTTGTGCATCCAACAAGTTCATTTGTGTCATTGGATTTACATTTAGGTCATATTCGTCCTCCCTAGGCATATTCTTGTGCAATTAGGGTTTGTAACCAATCTTGTGCATCCAATAGGTGTGTTTGTGTCATTGGATGATCAATTAGGTCATTTTCGTCCTCCCTAGGCATATTCATGTCCAATTAGGGTTTTTAACCAATCTTGTGCATCCAATAGGTGTGTTTGTGGCAATGGATGATCAATTAGGTCATTTTCGTCCTCCCTTTGCTTATTCTTGTCCAATTAGGGTTTTTAACCAATATTGTGCATCCAATAAGTTTGTTTGTTTCATAGAATTAATATTTAGGTCATTTTCGTCCTACCTAGGCTTATTCTTGTCCAATTAGGGTTTTCAACCAATCTTGTGCATCCAATAAGTTTGTTTGTTCCATTGAATTAATATTTAGGTCATTTTCGTCCTTTCTAGGCATAATCTAGTCCAATTAGTGTTTTTAACCAATCTTGTGCATCCAATAGGTGTGTTTGTGTCATTGGATGATCAATTAGGTCATTTTCGTCCTCCCTAGGCATATTCATGTCCAATTAGGGTTTTTAACCAATCTTGTGCATCCAATAGGTGTGTTTGTGGCAATGGATGATCAATTAGGTCATTTTCGTCCTCCCTTTGCTTATTCTTGTCCAATTAGGGTTTTTAACCAATATTGTGCATCCAATAAGTTTGTTTGTTTCATAGAATTAATATTTAGGTCATTTTCGTCCTCCCTAGGCTTATTCTTGTCCAATTAGGGTTTTCAACCAATCTTGTGCATCCAATAAGTTTGTTTGTTCCATTGAATTAATATTTAGGTCATTTTCGTCCTTTCTAGGCATAATCTAGTCCAATTAGTGTTTTTAACCAATCTTGTGCATCCAATAGGTGTGTTTGTGTCATTGGATGATCAATTAGGTCATTTTCGTCCTCCCTAGGCTTATTCTTGTCCAATTCGGGTTTTTAACCAATCTTGTGCATCCAATAGGTGTGTTTGTGTCATTGGATGATCAATTAGGTCATTTTCGTCCTCCCTAGGCTTATTCTTGTCCAATTAGGGTTTTCAACCAATCTTGCGCATCCAATAAGTTTGTTTGTTCCATTGAATTAATATTTAGGTCATTTTCGTCCTTTCTAGGCATAATCTAGTCCAATTAGGGTTTTTAACCAATCTTGTGCATCCAATAGGTGTGTTTGTGTCATTGGATGATCAATTAGGTCATTTTCGTCCTCCCTAGGCATATTCTTGTCCAATTAGGGTTTTTAACTAATCTTGTGCATCCAATAGGTGTGTTTGTGTCATTGGATGATCAATTAGGTCATTTTCGTCCTCCCTAGGCTTATTCTTGTCCAATTACGGTTTTTAACCAATCTTGTGCATCCAATAAGTTGATTTGTGTTATTGGATTAACATTCAGGTCATTTTCGTCCTCCCTAGGCTTATTCTTGTCCAATTAGGGTTTTTAACCAATCCTGTGCATCCAATAGGTGTGTTTGTGTCATTGGATGATCAATTAGGTCATTTTCGTCCTCCCTAGGCTTATTCTTGTCCAATTAGGGTTTTCAACCAATCTTGTGCATCCAATAAGTTTGTTTGTTCCATTGAATTAATATTTAGGTCATTTTCGTCTTTTCTAGGCATAATCTTGTCCAATTAGGGTTTTTAACCAATCTTGTGCATCCAATAGGTGTGTTTGTGTCATTGGATGATCAATTAGGTCATTTTCGTCCTCCCTAGGCATATTCTTGTCCAATTAGGGTTTTTAACGAATCTTGTGCATCCAATAGGTGTGTTTGTGTCATTGGATGATCAATTAGGTCATTTTCGTCCTCCCTATGCTTATTCTTGTCCAATTAGGGTTTTTAACCAATCTTGTGCATCCAATAAGTTGATTTGTGTCATCGGATTAACATTCAGGTCATTTTCGTCCTCCCTAGGCTTATTCTCTTCCAATTAGGGTTTTTAACCAATCTTGTGCATCCAATAGGTGTGTTTGTGTCATTGGATGATTAATTAGGTCATTTTCGTCCTCCCTAGGCTTATTCTTGTCCAATTAGGGTTTTTAACCAATCTTGTGCATCCAATAAGTTGAGCTATGTCATTGGATTAACATTTAGGTCATTTTCGTCCTCCCTAGGCTTATTCTTGTCCAATTAGGGTTTTTAACCAATCTTGTGCATCCAACAAGTTCATTTGTGTCATTGGATTTACATTTAGGTCATTTTCGTCCTCCCTAGGCATATTCTTGTCCAATTAGGGTTTTTAACCAATCTTGTGCATCCAATAGGTGTGTTTGTGTCATTGGATGATCAATTAGGTCATTTTCGTCATCCCTAGGCTTATTCTTGTCAAATTAGGGATTTTAACCAATCTTGTGCATCCAATAACTTTGTTTGTGTCATTGAATTAATATTTAGGTCATTTTCGTCCTCCTTAGGCACATTCTTGTCCAATTAAGGTTTTTAACCAATCTTGTGCATCCAATAGGTGTGTTTGTGTCATTGGATGATCAATTAGGTCATTTTCGTCCTCCCTAGGCGTATTCTTGTCCAATTAGGGTTTTTAATCAATCTTGTGCATCCAATAAGTTGAGTTATGTCATTGGATTAACATTTAGGTCATTTTCGTCCTCCCTAGGCATATTCTTGTCCAATTAGGGTTTTTAACCAATCTTGTGCTTCCAATAGGTGTGTTTGTGTCATTGGATGATCAATTAGGTCATTTTCGTCCTCCCTTGGCTTATTCTTGTCCAATTAGGATTTTTAACCAATCTTGTGCATCCAATAAGTTTGTTAGAGTCATTGAATTAATATTTAGGTCATTTTTGTCCTCCCTAGGCATATTCTTGTCCAATAAGGGCTTTTAACCAATCTTGTGCATCCAATAGGTGTGTTTGTGTCATTGTATGATCAATTAGGTCATTTTCGTCCTCCCTAGGCATATTCTTGTCCAATTATGGTTTTTAACCAATCTTGTGCATCCAATAGGGGTGTTTGAGGCAATGGATGATCAATTAGGTCATTTTCGTCCTCCCTAGGCTTATTCTTGTCCAATTAAGGTTTTTAACCAATCTTGTGCATCCAATAGGTGTGTTTGTGTCATTGGATGATCAATTAGGTCATTTTCGTCCTCCCTAGGCTTATTCTTGTCCAATTAGGGTTTTTAACCAATCTTGTGCATCCAATAAGTTCATTAGTGTCATTGGATGATCAATTAGGTCATTTTCGTCCTCCTTGGGCATGTTCTTGTCCAACTAGGGTTTTTAACCAATCTTGTGCATCCAATAGGTGTGTTTGTGTCATTGGATGATCAATTAGGTCATTTTCGTCCTCCCTAGGCTTATTCTTGTCCAATTAGGGTTTTTAACCAATCTTGTGCATCCAATAAGTTTGTTTGTGTCATTGAATTATTATTTAGGTCATTTTCGTCCTCCCTATGCATATTCTTGTCCAATTAGGGTTTTTAACCAATCTTGTGCATCCAATAGGTGTGTTTGTGTCATTGGATGATCAATTAGGTCATTTTCGTCCTCCCTAGGCTTATTCTTGTCCAATTAGGGTTTTTAACCAATCTTGTGCATCCAATAAGTTCATTTGTGTCATTGGATGATCAATTAGGTATTTTTCGTCCTCCCTAGGCATATTCTTGTCCAACTAGGGTTTCAAACCAATCTTGTGCATCCAATAGGTGTGTTTGTGTCATTGGATGATCAATTAGGTCATTTTCGTCCTCCCTAGGCTTATTCTTGTCCAATTAGGGTTTTTAACCAATCTTGTGCATCCAATAACTTTGTTTGTGTCATTGAATTAATATTTAGGTCATTTTCCTCCTCCCTAGGCCTATTCTTGTCCAATTATGGTTTTTAACCAATCTTGTGCATCCAATAAGTTCATTTGTGTCATTGGATGATCAATTAGGTCATTTTCGTCCTCCCTAGGCATATTCTTGTCAAACTAGGATTTTTAACCAATCTTGTGCATCCAATAGGTGTGTTTGTGTCATTGGATGATCAATTAGGTCATTTTCGTCCTCCCTAGGCTTATTCTTGTCCAATTAGGGTTTTTAACCAATCTTGTGCATCCAATAAGTTCATTTGTGTCATTGGATGATCAATTAGGTCATTTTCGTCCTCCCTAGGCATATTCTTGTCCAACTAGGGTTTTTAACCAATCTTGTGCATCCAATAGGTGTGTTTGTGTCATCGGATGATTAATTAGGTCATTTTCGTCCTCCCTAGGCTTATTCTTGTCCAATTAGGGTTTTTAACCAATCTTGTGCATCCAATAGGTGTGTTTGTGTCCTTGGATGATCAATTAGGTCATTTTCGTCCTCCCTAGGCTTATTCTTGTCCAATTAAGGTTTTTAACCAATCTTGTGCATCCAATAGGTGTGTTTGTGTCATTGGATGATCAATTAGGTCATTTTCGTCCTCCCTAGGCTTATTCTTGTCCAATTAGGGTTTTTAACCAATCTAGTGCATCCAATATGTTGAGTTGTGTCATTAGATTAACATTTAGGTCATTTTCGTTCTCCCTAGGCTTATTCTTGTCCAATTAGGGTTTTTAACCAAACTTGTGCATCCAAAAGTTCATTTGTGTTATTGGATTAACATTTAGGTCATATTTGTCCTCCCTAGGCATATTCTTGTCCAATTAGGGTTTTAACCAATCTTGTGCATCCAATAGGTGTGTTTGTGTCATTGGATGATTAATTAGGTCATTTTCGTCCTCCCTAGGCTTATTCTTGTCCAATTAGGGTTTTTAACCAATCTTGTGCATCCAATATGCGTGTTTGTGTCATTGGATGATCAATTAGGTCATTTTCGTCCTCCCTAGGCTTATTCTTGTCCAATTAGGATTTTTTACCAATCTTGTACATCCAATAAGTTCATTTGTGTCATTCGATTAACATTTAGGTCATTTTCGTCCTCCCTAGGCATATTCTTGTCCAATTAGGGTTTTTAACCAATCTTGTGCATCCAATAGGTGTGTTTGTGTCATTGGATGATCAATTAGGTCATTTTCGTCCTCCCTAGGCTTATTCTTGTCCAATTAGGGTTTTTAACCAATCTTGTGCATCCAATAAGTTGAGTTGTGTCATTGGATTAACATTTAGGTCATTTTCGTTCTCCCTAGGCATATTCTTGTCCAATTAGGGTTTTTAACCAATCTTGTGCATCCAACAAGTTCATTTGTGTCATTGGATTTACATTTAGGTGATATTCGTCCTCCCTAGGCATATTCTTGTGCAATTAGGGTTTGTAACCAATCTTGTGCATCCAATAGGTGTGTTTGTGTCATTGGATGATCAATTAGGTCATTTTCGTCCTCCCTAGGCATATTCATGTCCAATTAGGGTTTTTAACCAATCTTGTGCATCCAATAAGTGTGTTTGTGGCAATGGATGATCAATTAGGTCATTTTCGTGCTCCCTTTGCTTATTCTTGTCCAATTAGTGTTTTTAACCAATCTTGTGCATCCAATAGGTGTGTTTGTGTCATTGGATGATCAATTAGGTCATTTTCGTCCTCCCTAGGCTTATTCTTGTCCAATTCGGGTTTTTAACCAATCTTGTGCATCCAATAGGTGTGTTTGTGTCATTGGATGATCAATTAGGTCACTTTCGTCCTCCCTAGGCTTATTCTTGTCCAATTAGGGTTTTCAACCATCCTTGTGCATCCAATAAGTTTGTTTGTTCCATTGAATTAATATTTAGGTCATTTTCGTCCTTTCTAGGCATAATCTTGTCCAATTAGGGTTTTTAACCAATCTTGTGCATCCAATAGGTGTGTTTGTGTCATTGGATGATCAATTAGGTCATTTTCGTCCTCCCTAGGCATATTCATGTCCAATTAGGGTTTTTAACGAATCTTGTGCATCCAATAGGTGTGTTTGTGTCATTGGATGATCAATTAGGTCATTTTCGTCCTCCCTAGGCTTATTCTTGTCCAATTAGGGTTTTTAACCAATCTTGTGCATCCAATAAGTGCATTTGTGTCATTGGATTTACATTTAGGTCATTTTCGTCCTCCCTAGGCATATTCTTGTCCAATTAGGGTTTTTAACCAATCTTGTGCATCCAATAGGTGTGTTTGTGTCATTGGATGATCAATTAGGTCATTTTCGTCCTCCCTAGGCTTATTCTTGTCCAATTAGGGTTTTTAACCAATCTTGTGCATCCAATAAGTTCATTTGTGTCATTGGATTTACATTGAGGTCATTTTCGTCCTCCCTAGGCATATTCTTGTCCAATTAGGGTTTTTAACCAATCTTGTGCATCCAATAGGTGTGTTTGTGTCATTGGATGATCAATTAGGTCATTTTCGTCCTCCCTAGGCTTATTCTTGTCCAATTAGGGTTTTTAACCAATCTTGTGCATCCAATAAGTTGAGTTGTGTCATTGGATTAACATTTAGGTCATTTTCGTCCTCCCTAGGCATATTCTTGTCCAATTAGGGTTTTTAACCAATATTGTGCATCCATTAGGTGTGTTTGTGTCATTGGATGATCAATTAGGTCATTTTCGTCCTCCCTAGGCATATTCTTGTCCAGTTAGGGTTTTTAACCAATCTTGTGCATCCAATAGGTGTGTTTGTGTCATTGGATGATCAATTAGGTCATTTTCGTCCTCCCTAGGCTTATTCTTGTCCAATTAGGCTTTTTAACCAATCTTTTGCATCCAATAAGTTCATTTGTGTTATTGGATTAACATTTAGGTCATATTCGTCCTCCCTAGGCATATTCTTGTCCAATTAGGGTTTTTAACCAATCTTGTGCATCCAATAGGTGTGTTTGTGTCATTGGATGATCAATTAGGTCATTTTCGTCCTCCCTAGGCATATTCTTGTCCAGTTAGGGTTTTTAACCAATCTTGTGCATCCAATAGATGTGTTTGTATCATTGGATGATCAATTAGGTCATTTTCGTCCTCCCTAGGCATATTCTTGTCCAATTAGGGTTTTTAACCAATCTTGTGCATCCAATAGGTGTGTTTGTGTCATTGGATGATCAATTAGGTCATTTTCGTCCTCCCTAGGCATATTCTTGTCCAATTAGGGTTTTTAACGAATCTTGTGCATCCAATAGGTGTGTTTGTGTCATTGGATGATCAATTAGGTCATTTTCGTCCTCCCTAGGCATATTCTTGTCCAATTAGGGTTTTTAACCAATCTTGTGCACCCAATAAGTCGAGTTGTGTCATTGGATTAACATTTAGGTCATTTTTGTCCTCCCTAGGCTTATTCTTGTCCAATTAGGGTTTTTAACCGATCTTGTGCATCCAATAGGTGTGTTTGTGTCATTGGATGATCAATTAGGTCATTTTCGTCCTCCCTAGGCATATTCTTGTCCAATTAGGGTCTTTAACCAATCTTGTGCATCCAATAGGTGTGTTTGTGTCATTGGATGATCAATTAGGTCATTTTCGTCCTCCCTAGGCATATTCTTGTCCAATTAGGGTTTTTAACGAATCTTGTGCATCCAATAGGTGTGTTTGTGTCATTGGATGATCAATTAGGTCATTTTCGTCCTCCCTAGGCTTATTCTTGTCCAATTAGGGTTTTTAACCAATCTTGGGCATCCAATAAGTTGAGTTGTGTCATTGGATTAACATTTAGGTCATTTTCGTCCTCCCTAGGCTTATTCTTGTCCAATTAGGGTTTTTAACCAATCTTGTGCATCCAATAGGTGTGTTTGTGTCATTGGATGAACAATTAGTTCATTTTCGTCCTCCCTAGGCATATTCTTGTCCAATTAGGGTTTTTAACGAATCTTGTGCATCCAATTGGTGTGTTTGTGTCATTGGATGATCAATTAGGTCATTTTCGTCCTCCCTAGGCTTATTCTTGTCCAATTAGGGTTTTTAACCAATCTTGTGCATCCAATAAGTTGAGTTGTGTCATTGGATTAACATTTAGGTCATTTTCGTCCTCCCTAGGCATATTCTTGTCCAATTAGGGTTTTTAACCAATCTTGTGCATCCAATAAGTTGAGTTGTGTCATTGGATTAACATTAAGGTCATTTTCGTCCTCCCTAGGCTTATTCTTGTCCAATTAGGGTTTTTAACCAATCTTGTGCATCCAATAAGTTGAGTTGTGTCATTGGATTAACATTTAGGTCATTTTCGTCCTCCCTAGGCATATTCTTGTCCAATTAGGGTTTTTAACCAATCTTGTGCATCCAATAGGTGTGTTTGTGTCATTGGATGATCTATTAGGTTATTTTCGTCCTCCCTAGGCTTATTCTTGTCCAATTAGGGTTTTTAACCAATCTTGTGCATCCAATAGGTGTGTTTGTGTCATTGGATGATCAATTAGGTCATTTTCGTCCTCCCTAGGCTTATTCTGGTCCAATTAGAGTTTTTAACCAATCTTGTGCATCCAATAGGTGTGTTTGTGTCATTGGATGATCAATTAGGTCATTTTCGTCCTCCCAAGGCTTATTCTTGTCCAATTAGGGTTTTTAACCAATCTTGTGCATCCAATAGGTGTGTTTGTGTCATTGGATGATCAATTAGGTCATTTTCGTCCTCCCTAGGCTTATTCTTGTCCAATTAGGGTTTTCAACCAATCTTGTGCATCCAATAAGTTTGTTTGTTCCATTGAATTAATATTTAGGTCATTTTCGTCTTTTCTAAGCATAATCTTGTCCAATTAGGGTTTTTAACCAATCTTGTGCATCCAATAGGTGTGTTTGTGTCATTGGATGATCAATTAGGTCATTTTCGTCCTCCCTAGGCATATTCTTGTCCAATTAGGGTTTTTAACGAATCTTGTGCATCCAATAGGTGTGTTTGTGTCATTGGATGATCAATTAGGTCATTTTCGTCCTCCCTAGGCATATTCTTGTTCAATTAGGGTTTTTAACCAATCTTGTGCATCCAATAGGTGTGTTTGTGTCATTGGATGATCAATTAGGTCATTTTCGTCCTCCCTAGGCATATTCTTGTCCAATTAGGGTTTTTAACGAATCTTGTGCATCCAATAGGTGTGTTTGTGTCATTGGATGATCAATTAGGTCATTTTCGTCCTCCATAGGCTTATTCTTGTCCAATAAGAGTTTTTAACCAATCTTCTGCATCCAATAAGTTGAGTTGTGTCATTGGATTAACATTTAGGTCATTTTCGTCCTCCCTAGGCTTATTCTTGTCCAATTAGGGTTTTTAACCAATCTTGTGCATCCAATAAGTTCATATGTGTCATTGGATTTACATTTAGGTCATTTTCGTCCTCCCTAGGCATATTCTTGTCCAATTAGGGTTTTTAACCAATCTTGTGCATCCAATAGGTGTGTTTGTGTCATTGGATGATCAATTAGGTCATTTTCGTCCTCCCTAGGCTTATTCTTGTCCAATTAGGGTTTTTAACCAATCTTGTGCATCCAATAAGTTGAGTTGTGTCATTGGATTAACATTTAGGTCATTTTCATCCTCCCTAGGCATATTTTTGTCCAATTAGGGCTTTTAACCAATCTTGTGCATCCAATAGGTGTGTTTGTGTCATTGGATGATCAATTAGGTCATTTTCGTCATCCCTAGGCATATTCTTGTCCAATTAGGGTTTTTAACCAATCTTGTGCATCCAATAGGTGTGTTTGTGTCATTGGATGATCAATTAGGTCATTTTCGTCCCCCTTAGGCTTATTCTTGTCCAATTAGGGTTTTTAACCGATCTTGTGCATCCAATAGGTGTGTTTGTGTCATTGGATGATCAATTAGGTCATTTTCATCCTCCCTAGGCACATTCTTGTCCAATTAGGGTTTTTAACAAATCTTGTGCATCCAATAGGTGTGTTTGTGTCATTGGATGATCAATTAGGTCATTTTCGTCCTCCCTTGGCTTATTCTTGTCCAATTAGGGTTTTTAACCAATCTTGTGCATCCAATAGGTGTGTTTGTGTCATTGGATGATCAATTAGGTCATTTTCGTCCTCCCTAGGCATATTCTTGTCCAATTAGGGTTTTTAACCAATCTTGTGCATCCAATAGGTGTGTTTGTGTCATTGGATGATCAATTAGGTCATTTTCTTCCTCCCTAGGCATATTCTTGTCCAATTAGGGTTTTTAACGAATCTTGTGCATCCAATAGGTGTGTTTGTGTCATTGGATGATCAATTAGGTCATTTTCGTCCTCCCTATGCTTATTCTTGTCCAATTAGGGTTTTTAACCAATCTTGTGCATCCAATAGGTGTGTTTGTGTCATTGGATGATCAATTAGGTCATTTTCGTCCTCCCTAGGCTTATTCTTGTCCAATTAGGGTTTTTAACCAATCTTGTGCATCCAATAATTTCATTTGTGTCATTAGATTAACATTTAGGTAATATCCGTCCTCCCTTGGCATATTCTTGTCCAATTAGGGTTTTTAACCAATCTTGTGCATCCAATAGGTGTGTTTGTGTCATTGGATGATCAATTAGGTCATTTTCGTCCTCCCTAGGCTTATTCTTGTCCAATTAGAGTTTTTAACCAATCTTGTGCATCCAATACCTTTGTTTGTGTCATTGAATTAGTATTTAGGTCATTTTCGTCCTCCCTAGGCATATTCTTGTCCAATTAGGGTTTTTAACCAATCTTGTGCATCCAATAGGTGTGTTTGTGTCATTGGATGATCAATTAGGTCATTTTCGTCCTCCGTAGGCATATTCTTGTCCAAATAGGGTTTTTAACCAATCTTGTGCATCCAATAGGTGTGTTTGTGTCATTGGATGATCAATTAGGTCATTTTCGTCCTCCCTAGGCATATTATTGTCCAATTAGGGTTTTTAACCAATCTTGTGCCTCCAATAGGTGTGTTTGTGGCAATGGATGATCAATTAGGTCATTTTGGTCCTCCCTAGGCATATTCTTGTCCAATTAGGGTTTTTAACCAATCTTGTGCATCCAATAGGTGTGTTTGTGTCATTGGATGATCAATTAGGTCATTTTCGTCCTCCCTAGGCATATTCTTGTCCAATTAGGGTTTTTAACGAATCTTGTGCATCCAATAGGTGTGTTTGTGTCATTGGATGATCAATTAGGTCATTTTCGTCCTCCCTAGGCTTATTCTTGTCCAATTAGGGTTTTTAACCAATCTTGTGCATCCAATAAGTTGATTTGTTTCATTGGATTACCATTTAGGTCATTTTCGTCCTCCCTAGGCTTATTCTTGTCCAATTAGGGTTTTTAACCAATCTTGTGCATCCAATAGGTGTGTTTGTGGCAATGGATGATCAATTAGGTCATTTTCGTCCTCCCTAGGCTTATTCTTGTCCAATTAAGGTTTTTAACCAATCTTGTGCATCCAATAGGTGTGTTTGTGTCATTGGATGATCAATTAGGTCATTTTCGTCCTCCCTAGGCTTATTCTTGTCCAATTAGGGTTTTTAACGAATCTTGTGCATCCAATAAGTTTGTTTGTTTCATTGAATTAATATTTAGGTCATTTTCGTCCTCCCTAGGCATATTCTTGTCCAATTAGGATTTTTAACCAATCTTGTGCATCCAATAATTATGTTTGTGTCATTGGATGATCAATTAGGTCATTTTCGTCGTCCCTAGGCATATTCTTGTCCAATTAGGGTTTTTAACGAATCTTGTGCATCCAATAGGTGTGTTTGTGTCATTGGATGATCAATTATGTCATTTTCGTCCTCCCTAGGCTTATTCTTGTCCAATTAGGGTTTTTAACCAATCTTGTGCATCCAATAAGTTGATTTGTGTCATTGGATGATCAATTAGGTCATTTTCGTCCTCGCTAGGCGTATTCTTGTCCAATTAGGGTTTTTAACCAATCTTGTGCATCCAATAAGTTGAGTTGTGTCATTGGATTAACATTTAGGTCATTTTCGTCCTCTATAGGCATATTCTTGTCCAATTAGGGTTTTTAACCAATCTTGTGCATCCAACAAGTTCATTTGTGTCATTGGATTTACATTTAGGTCATATTCGTACTCCCTAGGCATATTCTTGTGTAATTAGGGTTTGTAACCAATCTTGTGCATCCAATAGGTGTATTTGTGTCATTGGATGATCAATTAGGTCATTTTCGTCCTCCCTAAGCATATTCATGTCCAATTAGGGTTTTTAACCAATCTTGTGCATCCAATAGGTGTGTTTGTGGCAATGGATGATCAATTAGGTCATTTTCGTCCTCCCTTTGCTTATTCTTGTCCAATTAGTGTTTTTAACCAATCTTGTGCATCCAATAGGTGTGTTTGTGTCATTGGATGATCAATTAGGTCATTTTCGTCCTCCCTAGGCTTATTCTTGTCCAATTAGGGTTTTTAACCAATCTTGTGCATCCAATAGGTGTGTTTGTGTCATTGGATGATCAATTAGGTCATTTTCGTCCTCCCTAGGCTTATTCTTGTCCAATTAGGGTTTTCAACCAATCTTGTGCATCCTATAAGTTTGTTTGTTCCATTGAATTAATATTTAGGTCATTTTCGTCCTTTCTAGGCATAATCTTGTCCAATTAGGGTTTTTAACCAATCTTGTGCATCCAATAGGTGTGTTTGTGTCATTGGATGATCAATTAGGTCATTTTCGTCCTCCCTAGGCATATTCATGTCCAATTAGGGTTTTTAACGAATCTTGTGCATCCAATAGGTGTGTTTGTGTCATTGGATGATCAATTAGGTCATTTTCGTCCTCCCTAGGCTTATTCTTGTCCAATTAGGGTTTTTAACCAATCTTGTGCATCCAATAGGTGTGTTTGTGTCATTGGATGATCAATTAGGTCATTTTCGTCCTCCATAGGCATATTATTGTCTAATTAGGGTTTTTAACCAATCTTGTGCATCCAATAAGTTTGTATGTTTCTTTGAATTAATATTTAGGTCATTTTCGTCCTCCCTAGGCATATTCTTGTCCAATTAGGGTTTTTAACCAATCTTGTGCATCCAATAGGTGTGTTTGTGTCATTGGATGATCAATTAGGTCATTTTCGTCCTCCCTAGGCATATTCATGTCCAATTAGGGTTTTTAACGAATCTTGTGCATCCAATAGGTGTGTTTGTGTCATTGGATGATCAATTAGGTCATTTTCTTCCTGCCTAGGCTTATTCTTGTCCAATTAGGGTTTTTAACCAATCTTGTGCATCCAATAGGTGTGTTTGTGTCATTGGATGATCAATTAGGTCATTTTCGTCCTCCCTAGGCTTATTCTTGTCCAATTAGGGTTTTTAATCAATCTTGTGCATCCAATAAGTTCATTTGTGTCATTGGATTTACATTTAGGTCATTTTCGTCCTCCCTAGGCATATTCTTGTCCAATTAGGGTTTTTAACCAATCTTGTGCATCCAATAGGTGTGTTTGTGTCATTGGATGATCAATTAGGTCATTTTCGTCCTCCATAGGCATATTCATGTCCAGTTAGGGTTTTTAACCAATCTTGTGCATCCAATAGGTGTGTTTGTGTCATTGGATGATCAATTAGGTCATTTTCGTCCTCCCTAGGCTTATTCTTGTCCAATTAAGGTTTTTAACCAATCTTGTGCATCCAATAAGTTCATTTGTGTTATTGGATGATCAATTAGGTCATTTTCGTCCTCCCTAGGCATATTCTTGTCCAACTAGGGTTTTTAACCAATCTTGTGCATCCAATAGGTGTGTTTGTGTCATTGGATGATCAATTAGGTCATTTTCGTCCTCCCTAGGCTTATTCTTGTCCAATTAGGGTTTTTAACCAATCTTGTGCATCCAATAGGTGTGTTTGTGTCATTGGATGATCAATTAGGTCATTTTCGTCCCACGTAGGCTTATTCTTGTCCAATTAGGGTTTTTAACCAATCTTGTGCATCCAATAGGTGTGTTTGTGTCATTGGATGATCAATTAGGTCATTTTCGTCCTCCCTAGACTTATTCTTGTCCAATTAGGGTTTTTAACAAATCTTGTGCATCCAATAAGTTCATTTGTGTCATTGGATGATCAATTAGGTCATTTTCGTCCTCCCTAGGTATATTTTTGTACAACTAGGGTTTTTAACCAATCTTGTGCATCCAATAAGTTCATTTGTGTCATTGGATGATCAATTAGGTCATTTTCGTCCTCCCTAGGCATATTTTTGTCCAACTAGGGTTTTTAACGAATCATGTGCATCCAATAGGTGTGTTTGTGTCATTGGATGATCAATTAGGTCATTTTCGTCCTCCCTAGGCTTATTCTTGTCCAATTAGGGTTTTTAACCAATCTTGTGCATCCAATAGGTGTGTTTGTGTCATTTGATGATCAATTAGGTTATTTTCGTCCACCCTAGGCTTATTCTTGTCCAATTAGGGTTTTTAACCAATCTTGTGCATCTAATAGGTGTGTTTGTGTCATTGGATGATCAATTAGGTCATTTTCGTCCTCCCTAGGCTTATTCTTGTCCAATTAGGGTTTTTAACCAATCTTGTGCATCCGATAAGTTTGATTGTGTAATTGAATTAATATTTAGGTCATTTTCGTCCTCCCTAGGCATATTCTTGTCCAATTAGAGTTTTTAACCAATCTTATGCATCCAATAGGTGTGTTTGTGTCATTGGATGATCAATTAGGTCATTTTCGTCCTCCCTAGGCATATTCTTGTCCAATTAGGGTTTTTAACCAATCTTGTGCATCCAATAGGTGTGTTTGTGTCATTGGATGATCAATTAGGTCATTTTCGTCCTCCATAGGCTTATTCCTGTCCAATTAGGGTTTTTAACCAATCTTGTGCATCCAATAAGTTAAGTTGTGTCATTGGATTAACATTTAGGTCATTTTCGTCCTCCCTAGGCTTATTCTTGTCCAATTAGGGTTTTTAACCAATCTTGTGCATCCAATAAGTTGAGTTGTGTCATTGGATTAACATTTAGGTCATTTTCGTCCTCCCTAGGCTTTTTCTTGTCCAATTAGGGTTTTTAACCAATCTTGTGCATCCAATAAGTTTGTTTGTTTCATTGAATTAATCTTTAGGTCATTTTCGTCCTCCCTAGGCATATTCTTGTCCAATTAGGGTTTTTAACGAATCTTGTGCATCCAATAGGTGTGTTTGTGTCATTGGATGATCAATTAGGTCATTTTCGTCCTCCCTAGGCTTATTCTTGTCCAATTAGGGTTTTTAACCAATCTTGTGCATCCAATAAGTTGATTTGTGTCATCGGATTAACATTCAGGTCACTTTCGTCCTCCCTAGGCTTATTCTTGTCCAATTAGGGTTTTTAACCAATCTTGTGCATCCAATAGGTGTGTTTGTGTCATTGGATGATTAATTAGGTCATTTTCGTCCTCCCTAGGCTTATTCTTGTCCAATTAGGGTTTTTAACCAATCTTGTGCATCCAATAAGTTCGTTTGTGTCATTGGATGATCCATTAGGTCATTTTCGTTCTCCCTAGGCTTATTCTTGTCCAATTAGGGTTTTTAACCAATCTTGTGCATCCAATAGGTGTGTTTGTGTCATTGGATGATCAATTAGGTCATTTTCGTCCTCCCTAGGCATATTCTTGTCCAATTAGGGTTTTTAACGAAGCTTGTGCATCCAATAGGTGTGTTTGTGTCATTGGATGATCAATTAGGTCATTTTCGTCCTCCCTAGGCATATTCTTGTCCAATTAGGGTTTTTAACCAATCTTGTGCATCCAATAGGTGTGTTTGTGTCATTGGATGATCAATTAGGTCATTTTCGTCCTCCCTAGGCTTATTCTTGTCCAATTAGGGTTTTTAACGATTCTTGTGCATCCAATAAGTTTGTTTGTTTCATTGAATTAATATTTAGGTCATTTTTGTCCTCCCTAGGCATATTCTTGTCCAATTAGGGATTTTAACCAATCTTGTGCATCCAATAGGTGTGTTTGTGTCATTGCATGATCAATTAGGTCATTTTCGTCCTCCCTAGGCATATTCTTGTCCAATTAGGGTTTTTAACGAATCTTGTGCATCCAATAGGTGTGTTTGTGTCATTGGATGATCAATTAGGTCATTTTCGTCCTCCCTAGGCTTATTCTTGTCCAATTCGGGTTTTTAACCAATCTTGTGCATCCAATAAGTTTGTTTGTGTCATTGAATTAATATTTAGGTCATTTTCGTCCTCGCTAGGCATATTCTTGTCCAATTAGGGTTTTTAACCAATCTTGTGCATCCAATAGGTGTGTTTGTGTCATTGGATGATCAATTAGGTCATTTTCGTCCACCCTAGGCATGTTCTTGTCCAATTAGGGTTTTTAACGAATCTTGTGCATCCAATAGGTGTGTTTGTGTCATTGGATGATCAATTAGGTCATTTTCGTCCTCCCTAGGCATATTCTTGTCCAATTAGGGTTTTTAACGAATCTTGTGCATCCAATAGGTGTGTTTGTGTCATTGGATGATCAATTAGGTCATTTTCGTCCTCCCTAGGCTTATTCTTGTCCAATTAGGGTTTTTAACGAATCTTGTGCATCCAATAAGTTTGTTTGTTTCATTGAATTAATATTTAGGTCATTTTCGTCCTCCCTAGGCATATTCTTGTCCAATTAGGGTTTTTAACCAATCTTGTGCATCCAATAATTATGTTTGTGTCATTGGATGATCAATTAGGTCATTTTCGTCGTCCCTAGGCATATTCTTGTCCAATTAGGGTTTTTAACGAATCTTGTGCATCCAATAGGTGTGTTTGTGTCATTGGATGATCAATTATGTCATTTTCGTCCTCCCTAGGCTTATTCTTGTCCAATTAGGGTTTTTAACCAATCTTGTGCATCCAATAAGTTGATTTGTGTCATTGGTTGATCAATTAGGTCATTTTCGTCCTCCCTAGGCTTATTCTTGTCCAATTAGGGTTTTTAACCAATCTTGTGCATCCAATAAGTTGAGTTGTGTCATTGGATTAACATTTAGGTCATTTTCGTCCTCCCTAGGCATATTCTTGTCCAATTAGGGTTTTTAACCAATCTTGTGCATCCAACAAGTTCATTTGTGTCATTGGATGATCAATTAGGTCATTTTCGTCATCCCTAGGCTTATTCTTGTCCAATTAGGGTTTTTAACCAATCTTGTGCATCCAATAAGTTCATTTGTGTCATTGGATTTACATTTAGGTCATTTTTTGTCCTACCTAGGCATATTCTTGTCCAATTAGGGTTTTTAACCAATCTTGTGCATCCAATAAGTTGATTTGTGTCATTGGATTAACATTTAGGTCATTTTCGTCCTCCCTAGGCTTATTCTTGTCCAATTAGGGTTTTTAACCAATCTTGTGCATCCAATAGGTGTGTTTGTGTCATTCGATAATCAATTAGGTCATTTTCGTCATCCCTAGGCTTATTCTTGTCCAATTAGGGTTTTTAACCAATCTTGTGCATCCAATAACTTTGTTTGTGTCATTGAATTAATATTTAGGTCATTTTCGTCCTCCTTAGGCATAGTCTTGTCCAATTAGGGTTTTTAACCAATCTTGTGCATCCAATAGGTGTGTTTGTGTCATTCGATAATCAATTAGGTCATTTTCGTCCTCCCTAGGCTTATTCTTGTCCAATTAGGGTTTTAACCAATCTTGTGCATCCAATAAGCTTGTTAGTGTCATTGAATTAATATTTAGGTCATTTTCGTCCTCCCTAGGCATATTCTTGTCCAATTAGGGTTTTTAACCAATCTTGTGCATCCAATAAGTTCATTTGTGTCATTGGATTTACATTTAGGTCATTTTCGTCCTCCCTAGGCATATTCTTGTGCAATTAGGGTTTTTAACCAATCTTGTGCATCCAATAGGTGTGTTTGTGTCATTGGATGATCAATTAGGTCATTTTCGTCATCCCTATGCTTATTCTTGTCCAATTAGGGTTTTTAACGAATCTTGTGCATCCAATAGGTGTGTTTGTGTCATTCGATGATCAATTAGGTCATTTTTCGTCCTCCCTAGGCTTTTTCTTGTCCAATTAGGGTTTTTAACGAATCTTGTGCATCCAATAACTTCGTTTGTGTCATTGAATTAATATTTAGGTCATTTTCTTCCTCCTTAGGCATATTTTTGTCCAATTAGGGTTTTTAACCAATCTTGTGCATCCAATAGGTGTGTTTGTGTCATTGGATGATCAATTAGGTCATTTTCGTCATCCCTAGGCTTATTCTTGTCCAATTAGGGTTTTTAACCAATCTTGTGCATCCAATAACTTTGTTTGTGTCATTGAATTAATATTTAGGTCATTTTCGTCCTCCTTAGGCATAGTCTTGTCCAATTAGGGTTTTTAACCAATCTTGTGCATCCAATAGGTGTGTTTGTCGCACTGGATGATCAATTAGGTCATTTTCGTCCTCCCTAGGCTTATTCTTGTCCAATTATGGTTTTTAACCAATCTTGTGCATCCAATAGGTGTGTTTGTGTCATTGGATGATCAATTAGGTCATTTTCGTCATCCCTAGGCTTATTCTTGTCAAATTAGGGATTTTAACCAATCTTGTGCATCCAATAACTTTGTTTGTGTCATTGAATTAATATTTAGGTCATTTTCTTCCTCCTTAGGCATATTCTTGTCCAATTAGTGTTTTTAACCAATCTTGTGCATCCAATAGGTGTGTTTGTGTCATTGGATGATCAATTAGGTCATTTTCGTCCTCCCTTGGCTTATTCTTGTCCAATTAGGATTTTTAACCAATCTTGTGTATCTAATAAGTTTGTTAGTGTCATTGAATTAATATTTAGGTCATTTTCGTCCTCCCTAGGCATATTCTTGTCCAATAAGGGTTTTTAACCAATCTTGTGCATCCAATAGGTGTGTTTGTGTCATTGGATGATCAATTAGGTCATTTTCGTCATCCCTAGGCTTATTCTTGTCAAATTAGGGATTTTAACCAATCTTGTGCATCCAATAACTTTGTTTGTGTCATTGAATTAATATTTAGGTCATTTTCTTCCTCCTTAGGCATATTCTTGTCCAATAAGTGTTTTTAACCAATCTTGTGCATCCAATAGGTGTGTTTGTGTCATTGGATGATCAATTAGGTCATTTTCGTCCTCCCTTGGCTTATTCTTGTCCAATTAGGATTTTTAACCAATCTTGTGTATCTAATAAGTTTGTTAGTGTCATTGAATTAATATTTAGGTCATTTTCGTCCTCCATAGGCATATTCTTGTCCAATAAGGGTTTTTAACCAATCTTGTGCATCCAATAGGTGTGTTTGTGTCATTGGATGATCAATTAGGTCATTTTCGTCATCCCTAGGCTTATTCTTGTCCAATTAGGGTTTTTAACCAATCTTGTGCATCCAATAAGTTCATTTGTGTCATTGGATTTACATTTAGGTCATTTTCGTCCTCCCTAGGCATATTCTTGTGCAATTAGGGTTTTTAACCAATCTTGTGCATCCAATAGGTGTGTTTGTGTCATTGGATGATCAATTAGGTCATTTTCGTCATCCCTAGGCTTATTCTTGTCCAATTAGGGTTTTTAACCAATCTTGTGCATCCAATAACTTTGTTTGTGTCATTGAATTAATATTTAGGTCATTTTCGTCCTCCTTAGGCATAGTCTTGTCCAATTTGGGTTTTTAACCAATCTTGTGCATCCAATAGGTGTGTTTGTCTCACTGGATGATCAATTAGGTCATTTTCGTCCTCCCTAGGCTTATTCTTGTCCAATTATGGTTTTTAACCAATCTTGTGCATCCAATAGGTGTGTTTGTGTCATTGGACGATCAATTAGGTCATTTTCGTCCTCCCTAGGCATATTCTTGTCCAATTACGGTTTTAACCAATCTTGTGCATCCAATAAGTTTGTTAGTGTCATTGAATTAATATTTAGGTCATTTTCGTCCTCCCTAGGCATATTCTTGTCCAATTAGGGTTTTTAACCAATCATGTGCATCCAATAAATTCATTTGTGTCATTGGATTTACATTTTGGTCATTTTCGTCCTCCCTAAGCATATTCTTGTGCAATTAGGGTTTTTAACCAATCTTGTGCATCCAATAGGTGTGTTTGTGTCATTGGATGATCAATTAGGTCATTTTCGTCATCCCTATGCTTATTCTTGTCCAATTAGGGTTTTTAACGAATCTTGTGCATCCAATAGGTGTGTTTGTGTCATTGGATGATCAATTAGGTCATTTTCGTCCTCCCTAGGCTTTTTCTTGTCCAAATAGGGTTTTTAACCAATCTTGTGCATCCTATAAGTTTGTTAGTGTCATTGAATTAATATTTAGGTCATTTTTGTCCTCCCTAGGCATATTCTTGTCCAATTAGGGATTTTAACCAATCTTGTGCATCCAATAGGTGTGTTTGTGTCATTGCATGATCAATTAGGTCATTTTCGTCCTCCCTAGGCATATTCATGTCCAATTAGGGTTTTTAACGAATCTTGTGCATCCAATAGGTGTGTTTGTGTCATTGGATGATCAATTAGGTCATTTTCGTCCTCCCTAGGCTTATTCTTGTCCAATTAGGGTTTTTAACCAATCTTGTGCATCCAATAAGTTGATTTGTGTCATCGGATTAACATTCAGGTCATTTTGGTCCTCCCTAGGCTTATTCTTGTCCAATTAGGGTTTTTAACCAATCTTGTGCATCCAATAGGTGTGTTTGTGTCATTGGATGATCAATTAGGTCATTTTCGTCCTCCCTAGGCTTATTCTTGTCCAATTAGGGTTTTTAACGAATCTTGTGCATCCAATAAGTTTGTTTGTTTCATTGAATTAATATTTAGGTCATTTTCGTCCTCCCTAGGCATATTCTTGTCCAATTAGGGTTTTTAACCAATCTTGTGCATCCAATAATTATGTTTGTGTCATTGGATGATCAATTAGGTCATTTTCGTCGTCCCTAGGCATATTCTTGTCCAATTAGGGTTTTTAACGAATCTTGTGCATCCAATAGGTGTGTTTGTGTCATTGGATGATCAATTATGTCATTTTCGTCCTCCCTAGGCTTATTCTTGTCCAATTAGGGTTTTTAACCAATCTTGTGCATCCAATAAGTTGATTTGTGTCATTGGTTGATCAATTAGGTCATTTTCGTCCTCCCTAGGCTTATTCTTGTCCAATTAGGGTTTTTAACCAATCTTGTGCATCCAATAAGTTGAGTTGTGTCATTGGATTAACATTTAGGTCATTTTCGTCCTCCCTAGGCATATTCTTGTCCAATTAGGGTTTTTAACCAATCTTGTGCATCCAACAAGTTCATTTGTGTCATTGGATGATCAATTAGGTCATTTTCGTCATCCCTAGGCTTATTCTTGTCCAATTAGGGTTTTTAACCAATCTTGTGCATCCAATAAGTTCATTTGTGTCATTGGATTTACATTTAGGTCATTTTTTGTCCTACCTAGGCATATTCTTGTCCAATTAGGGTTTTTAACCAATCTTGTGCATCCAATAAGTTGATTTGTGTCATTGGATTAACATTTAGGTCATTTTCGTCCTCCCTAGGCTTATTCTTGTCCAATTAGGGTTTTTAACCAATCTTGTGCATCCAATAAGTTGAGTTGTGTCATTGGATTAACATTTAGGTCCTTTTCGTCCTCCGTAGGCTTATTCTTGTCCAATTAGGGTTTTTAACCAATCTTGTGCATCCAATTGGGGTGTTTGTGGCAATGGATGATCAATTAGGTCATTTTCGTCCTCCCTAGGCATATTCTTGTCCAATTAGGGTTTTTAACGAATCTTGTGCATCCAATAGGTGTGTTTGTGTCATTGGATGATCAATTAGGTCATTTTCGTCCTCCCTAGGCTTATTCTTGTCCAATTATGGTTTTTAACCAATCTTGTCCATTCGATAAGTTTGTTTGTGTCATTGAATTAATATTTAGGTCATTTTCGTCCTCCCTAGCCATATTCTTGTCCAATTAGGGTTTTTAACCAATCTTGTGCATCCAATAGGTGTGTTTGTGTCATTGGATGATCAATTAGGTCATTTTCGTCCTCCCTAGGCATATTCTTGTCCAATTAGGGTTTTTAACCAATCTTGTGCATCCAATAGGTGTGTTTGTGTCATTGGATGATCAATTAGGTCATTATCGTCTTCCCTAGGCTTATTCTTGTCCAATTAGGGTTTTTAACCAATCTTGTGCATCCAATAGGTGTGTTTGTGTCATTGGATGATCAATTAGGTCGTTTCCGTCGTCCCTAGGCTTATTCATGTCCAATTAGGGTTTTTAACCAATCTTGTGCATCCAATAGGTGTGTTTGTGTCATTGGATGATCAATTAGGTCATTTTCGTCCTACCTAGACTTATTCTTGTCAAATTAGGGTTTTTAATCAATCTTGTGCATCCAATAACTTTGTTTGTGTCATTGAATTAATATTTAGGTCATTTTCGTCCTCCCTAGGCATATTCTTGTCCAATTAGGGTTTTTAACCAATCTTGTGCATCCAATAGGTGTGTTTGTGTCATTGGATGATCAATTAGGTCATTTTCGTCCTACCTAGACTTATTCTTGTCAAATTAGGGTTTTTAATCAATCTTGTGCATCCAATAACTTTGTTTGTGTCATTGAATTAATATTTAGGTCATTTTCGTCCTCCCTAGGCAAATTCTTGTCCAATTAGGGTTTTTAACCAATCTTGTGCATCCAATAGGTGTGTTTGTGTCATTGGATGATCAATTAGGTCATTTTCGTCCTACCTAGACTTATTCTTGTCAAATTAGGGTTTTTAATCAATCTTGTGCATCCAATAACTTTGTTTGTGTCATTGAATTAATATTTAGGTCATTTTCGTCCTCCCTAGGCATATTCTTGTCCAATTAGGGTTTTTAACCAATCTTGTGCATCCAATAGGTGTGTTTGTGTCATTGGATGATCAATTAAGTTATTTTCGTCCTTCCTAGGCTTATTCTTGTCCAATTAGCGTTTTTAACAAATCTTGTGCATCCAATAGGTGTGTTTGTGTCATTGGATGATCAATTAGGTCATTTTCGTCCTCCCTAGGCATATTCTTGTCCAATTAGGGTTTTTAACCAATCTTGTGCATCCAATACGTGTGTTTGTGTCATTGGATGATCAATTAGGTCATTTTCGTCCTCCCTAGGCTTATTCTTGTCCAATTAGGGTTTTTAACGAATCTTGTGCATCCAATAGGTGTGTTTGTGTCATTGGATGATCAATTATGTCATTTTCGTCCTCCCTAGGCTTATTCTTGTCCAATTAGGGTTTTTAACCAATCTTGTGCATCCAATAAGTTGATTTGTGTCATTGGATGATCAATTAGGTCATTTTCGTCCTCCCTAGGCTTATTCTTGTCCAATTAGGGTTTTTAACGAATCTTGTGCATCCAATAGGTGTGTTTGTGTCATTGGATGATCAATTAGGTCATTTTCGTCCTCCCTAGGCTTATTCTTGTCCAATTAGGGTTTTTAATCAATCTTGTGCATCCAATAGGTGTGTTTGTGTCATTGGATGATCAATTTGGTCATTTTCGTCCTCCCTAGGCTTATTCTTGTCCAATTAGGGTTTTTAACCAATCTTGTGCATCCAATAGGTGTGTTTGTGTCATTGGATGATTAATTAGGTCATTTTCGTCCTCCCTAGGCTTATTCTTGTCAAATTAGGGTTTTTAACCAATCTTGTGCATCCAATAGGTGTGTTTGTGTCATTGGATGATCAATTAGGTCATTTTCGTCCTCCCTAGGCTTATTCTTGTCCAATTAGGGTTTTTAACCAATCTTGTGCATCCGATAAGTTTGTTTGTGTCATTGGATGATCAATTAGGTCATTTTCGTCCTCCCTAGGCTTATTCTTGTCCAATTAGGGTTTTTAACCAATCTTGTGCATCCAATAAGTTGAGTTGTGTCATTGGATTAACATTTAGGTCATTTTCGTTCTCCCTAGGCTTATTCTTGTCCAATTAGGGTTTTTAACCAATCATGTGCATCCAATAAGTTCATTCGTGTTATTGGATTAACATTTAAGTCATATTCGTCCTCCCTAGGCATATTCTTGTCCAATTAGGGTTTTTAACCAATCTTGTGCATCCAATAGGTGTGTTTGTGTCATTGGATGATCAATTAGGTCATTATCATCCTCCCTAGGCATATTCTTGTCTAATTCGGGTTTTTAACCAATCTTGTGCATCCAATAGGTGTGTTTGTGTCATTGGATGATCAATTAGGTCATTTTCGTCCTCCCTAGGCTTATTCTTGTCCAACTAGGGTTTTAAACCAATCTTGTGCATCCAATAAGTTCATTTGTGTCATTGGATGATCAATTAGGTCATTTTCGTCCTCCCTAGGCATATTCTTGTCCAACTAGGGTTTTTAACCAATCTTGTGCATCCAATAGGTGTGTGTGTGTCATTGGATGATCAATTAGGTCATTTTCGTCCTCCCTAGGCTTATTCTTGTCCAATTAGGGTTTTTAACCAATCTTGTGCATCCAATAAGTTTGTTTGTGTCATTGAATTAATATTTAGGTCATTTTCGTCCTCACAAGGCATATTCTTGTCCAATTAGGGTTTTTAACCAATCTTGTGCATCCAATAGGTGTGTTTGTGTCATTGGATGATCAATTAGGTCATTTTCGTCCTCCCTAGGCTTATTCTTGTCCAATTAGGGTTTTTAACCAATCTTGTGCATCCAATAGGTGTGTTTGTGTCATTGGATGATCAATTAGGTCATTTTCGTCCTCCCTAGGCTTATTCTTGTCGAATTAGGGTTTTTAACCAATCTTGTGCATCCAATAAGTTCATTTGTGTTATTGGATTAACATTTAGGTCATATTCGTTCTCCCTTGGCTTATTCTTGTCCAATTAGGGTTTTTAACCAAACTTTTGCATCCAATAGGTGTGTTTGTGTCATTCGATGATCAATTAGGTCATTTTTGTCCTCCCTAGGCATCTTCTTGTCCAATTAGGGTTTTTAACCAATCTTGTGCATCCAATAGGTGTGTTTGTGTCATTGGATGATCAATTAGGTCATTTTCGTCCTCCCTAGGCTTATTCTTGTCCAATTAGGGTTTTTAACCAATCTTGTGCATCCAATAGGTGTGTTTGTGTCATTGGATGATCAATTAGGTCATTTTCGTCCTCCCTAGGCTTATTCTTGTCCAATTAGGGTTTTTAACCAATCTTGTGCATTCAATAGGTGTGTTTGTGTCAATGGATGATCAATTAGGTCATTTTCGTCCTCCCTAGGCTTATTCTTGTCCAATTAGGGTTTTTAACCAATCTTGTGCATCCAATAGGTGTGTTTGTGTCATTGGATGATCAATTAGGTCATTTTCGTCCTCCCTAGGCTTATTATTGTCCAATTAGGGTTTTTTACCAATCTTGTGCATCCAATAAGTTCATTTGTGTCATTGGATGATCAATTAGGTCATTTTCGTCCTCCCTAGGCATATTCTTGTCCATCTTGGGTTTTAAACCAATCTTGTGCATCCAATAGGTGTGTTTGTGTCATTAGATGATCAATTAGGTCATTTTTGTCCTCCCTAGGCTTATTCTTGTCCAATTAGGGTTTTTAACCAATCTTGTGCATCCAATAGGTGTGTTTGTGTCATTGGATGATCAATTAGGTCATTTTCGTCCTCCCTAGGCTTATTCTTGTCCAATTAGGGTTTTTAACCAATCTTGTGCATCCAATAGGTGTGTTTGTGTCATTGGATGATCAATTAGGTCATTTTCGTCCTCCCTAGGCTTATTCTTGTGCAATTAGGATTTTTAACCAATCTTGTGCATGCAATAAGTTCATTTGTGTCATTGAATGATCAATTAGGTCATTTTCGTCCTCCCTAGGCTTATTCTTGTCCAATTAGGGTTTTTAACCAATCTTGTGCATCCAATAGGTGTGTTTGTGTCATTGGATGATCAATTAGGTCATTTTCGTCCTCCCTCGGCTTATTCTTGTCCAATTAGGGTTTTTAACTAATCTTGTGCATCCAATAAGTTCATTTGTGTCATTGGATGATCAATTAGGTCATTTTCGTCCTCCCTAGGCATATTCTTGTCCAACTAGGGTTTTTAACCAATCTTGTGCATCCAATAGGTGTGTTTGTGTCATTGGATGATCAATTAAGTCATTTTCGTCCTCCCTAGGCTTATTCTTGTCCAATTAGGGTTTTTAACCAATCTTGTGCATCCAATTGGTGTGTTTGTGTCGTTGGATGATCAATTAGGTTATTTTCGTCCTCCCTAGGCATATTCTTGTCCAATTAAGGTTTTTAACCAATCTTGTGCATCCAATAGGTGTGTTTGTGTCATTGGATGATCAATTAGGTCATTTTGGTCCTCCATTGGCTTATTCTTGTCCAATTAGGGTTTTTAACCAATCTTGTGCATCCAATAAGTTCATTTGTGTTATTGGATTAACATTTAGGTCATTTTCGTCCTCCCTAGGCATATTCTTGTTCAATTAGGGTTTTTAACCAATCTTGTGCATCCAATAGGTGTGTTTGTGTCATTGGATGATCAATTAGGTCATTTTCGTCCTCCCTAGGCTTATTGTTGTCCAATTAGGGTTTTTAACCAATCTTGTGCATCTAATAGGTGTGTTTGTGTCATTGGATGATCAATTAGGTCATTTTCGTCGTCCCTAGGCTTATTCTTGTCCAATTAGGGTTTTTAACCAATCTTGTGCATCCATTAGGTGTGTTTGTCTCATTGAATGATCAATTAGGTCATTTTCATCCTCCCTAGGCATATTCTTGTCCAATTAGGGTTTTTAACCAATCTTGTGCATCCAATAGGTGTGTTTGTGTCATTGGATGATCAATTAGGTCATTTTCGTCCTCCCTAGGCTTATTCTTGTCCAATTAGGGTTTTTAATCAATCTTGTGCATCCAATAACTTGAGTTGTGTCATTGGATTAACATTTAGGTCATTTTCATCCTGCCTAGGCTTATTCTTGTCCAATTAGGGTTTTTAACCAATCTTGTGCATCCAATAAGTTGAGTTGTGTCATTGGATTAACATTTAGGTCATTTTCGTCATATTCTTGTCCAATTAGGGTTTTTAACCAATCTTGTGCATCCAATAAGTTCATTTGTGTCATTGGATTAACATTTAGGTCATTTTCGTCCTCCCTAGGCATATTCTTGTCCAATTAGGGTTTTTAACCAATCTTGTGCATCCAATAGGTGTGTTTGTGTCATTGGATGATCAATTAGGTCATTTACGTCCTCCCTAGGCATATTCTTGTCCAATTAGGGTTTTTAACCAATCTTGTGCATCCAATAGGTGTGTTTGTATCATTGGATGATCAATTAGGTCATTTTCGTCCTCCCTAGGCTTATTCTTGTCCAATTAGGGTTTTTAATCAATCTTGTGCATCCAATAACTTGAGTTGTGTCATTGGATTAACATTTAGGTTATTTTCGTCCTCCCTAGGCTTATTCTTGTCCAATTAGGGTTTTTAACCAATCTTGTGCATCCAATAGGTGTTTAACCAATCTTGTGCATCCAATAGGTGTTTAACCAATCTTGTGCATCCAATAGGTGTGTTTGTGGCAATAGATGATCAATTAGGTCATTTTCGTCCTCCCTAGGCTTATTCTTGTCCAATTAGGGTTTTTAACCAATCTTGTGCATCCAATAGGTGTGTTTGTGTCATTGGATGATCAATTAGGTCATTTTCATCCTCCGTAGGCTTATTCTTGTCCAATTAGGGTTTTTTTTACCAATCTTGTGCATCCAATAGGTGTGTTTGTGTCATTGGATGATCAATTAGGTCATTTTCGTCCTCCCTAGGCATATTCTTGTCCAATTAGGGTTTTTAACGAATCTTGTGCATCCAATAGGTGTGTTTGTGTCATTGGATGATCAATTAGGTCATTTTCGTCCTCCCTAGGCTTATTCTTGTCCAATTAGGGTTTTTAACCAATCTTGTGCATCCAATAAGTTGATTTGTGTCATCGGATTAACATTCAGGTCATTTTCGTCCTCCCTAGGCTTATTCTTGTCCAATTAGGGTTTTTAACCAATCTTGTGCATCCAATAGGTGTGTTCGTGTCATTGGATGATTAATTAGGTCATTTTCGTCCTCCCTAGGCTTATTCTTGTCCAATTAGGGTTTTTAACCAATCTTGTGCATCCAATAAGTTGAGCTATGTCATTGGATTAACATTTAGGTCATTTTCGTCCTCCCTAGGCTTATTCTTGTCCAATTAGGGTTTTTAACCAATCTTGTGCATCCAAAAAGTTCATTTGTGTCATTGGATTTACATTTAGGTCATTTTCGTCCTCCCTAGGCATATTCTTGTCCAATTAGGGTTTTTAACCAATCTTGTGCATCCAATAGGTGTGTTTGTGTCATTGGATGATCAATTAGGTTATTTTCGTCATCCCTAGGCTTATTCTTGTCAAATTAGGGATTTTAACCAATCTTGTGCATCCAATAACTTTGTTTGTGTCATTGAATTAATATTTAGGTCATTTTCGTCCTCCATAGGCACATTCTTGTCCAATTAGGGTTTTTAACCAATCTTGTGCATCCAATAGGTGTGTTTGTGTCATTGGATGATCAATTAGGTCATTTTCGTCCTCCCTAGGCGTATTCTTGTCCAATTAGGGTTTTTAATCAATCTTGTGCATCCAATAAGTTGAGTTATGTCATTGGATTAACATTTAGGTCATTTTCGTCCTCCCTAGGCATATTCTTGTCCAATTAGGGTTTTTAACAAATCTTGTGCTTCCGATAGGTGTGTTTGTGTCATTGGATGATCAATTCGGTCATTTTCGTCCTCCCTTGGCTTATTCTTGTCCAATTAGGATTTTTAACCAATCTTGTGCATCCAATAAGTATGTTAGTGTCATTGAATTAATATTTAGGTCATTTTCGTCCTCCCTAGGCATATTCTTGTCCAATAAGGGCTTTTAACCAATCTTGTGCATCCAATAGGTGTGTTTGTGTCATTGTATGATCAATTAGGTCATTTTCGTCCTCCCTAGGCATATTCTTGTCCAATTAGGGTTTTTAACCAATCTTGTGCATCCAATAGTGGTGTTTGAGGCAATGGATGATCAATTAGGTCATTTTCGTCCTCCCTAGGCTTATTCTTGTCCAATTAAGGTTTTTAACCAATCTTGTGCATCCAATAGGTGTGTTTGTGTCATTGGATGATCAATTAGGTCATTTTCGTCCTCCCTAGGCTTATTCTTGTCCAATTATGGTTTTTAACCAATCTTGTGCATCCAATAAGTTCATTTGTGTCATTGGATTCACATTTAGGTCATTTTCGTCCTCCCTAGGCATATTCTTGTCCAATTAGGGTTTTTAACCAATCTTGTGCATCCAATAGGTGTGTTTATCTTATTGGATGATCAATTAGGTCACTTTGATCCACCCTAGGCTTATTCTTGTCCAATTAGGGTTTTTAACCAATCTTGTGCATCCAATAAGTTCATTTGTGTCATTGGATTAACATTTAGGTCATTTTCGTCCTCCCTAGGCATATTCTTGTCCAATTAGGGTTTTTAACCAATCTTGTGCATCCAATAGGTGTGTTTGAGTCATTGGATGATCAATTTAGGTCATTTTCGTCCTCCCTAGGCATATTCTTGTCCAATTAGGGTTTTTAACCAATCTTGTGCATCCAATAGGTGTGTTTGTGTCATTGGATGATCAATTAGGTCATTTTCGTCCTCTTAGGCTTATTCTTGTCCAATTAGGGTTTTTAACAAATCTTGTGCAGCCAATAAGTTCATTTGTGTCATTGGATGATCAATTAGGTCATTTTCGTCCTCCCTAGGCTTATTCTTGTCCAATTAGGGTTTTTAACCAATCTTGTGCATCCAATAGGTGTGTTTGTGTCATTGGATGATCAATTAGGTCATTTTCGTCCTCCCTAGGCTTATTCTTGTCCGACTAGGGTTTTTAACCAATCTTGTGCATCCAATAGGTGTGTTTGTGTCATTGGATGATCAATTAGGTCATTTTCGTCCTCCCTAGGCTTATTCTTGTCCAATTAGGGTTTTTAACCAATCTTGTGCATCCAATAAGTTCATTTGTGTCATTGGATGATCAATTAGGTCATTTTCGTCCTCCTTAGGCTTATTCTTGTCCAATTAGGGTTCTTAACCAATCTTGTGCTTCCAATAGGTGTGTTTGTGTCATTGGATGATCAATTAGGTCATTTTCGTTCTCCCTAGGCTTATTCTTGTTGAATTAGGGTTTTTAACCAATCTTGTGCATCCAATAAGTTCATTTGTATTATTGGATTAACATTTAGGTCATATTCGTCCTCCCTAGGCATATTCTTGTCCAATTAGGGTTTTTAACCAAACTTTTGCATCCAATAGGTGTGTTTGTGTCATTCGATGATCAATTAGGTCATTTTCGTCCTCCCTAGGCATATTCTTGTCCAATTAGGGTTTTTAACCAATCTTGTGCATCCAATAGGTGTGTTTGTATCATTGGATGATCAATTAGGTCATTTTCGTCCTCCCTAGGCTTATTCTTGTCCAATTAGGGTTTTTAACCAATCTTGTGCATCCAATAGGTGTGTTTGTGTCATTGGATGATCAATTAGGTCATTTTCGTCCTCCCTAGGCTTATTCTTGTCCAATTAGGGTTTTTAACCAGTCTTGTGCATCCAATAACTTTGTTTGTGTCATTGAATTAATATTTAGGTCATTTTCGTCCTCCCTAGGCATATTCTTGTCCAATTAGGGTTTTTAACCAATCTTGTGAATCCAATAGGTGTGTTTGTGTCATTGGATGATCAATTAGATCATTTTCGCCCTCCCTAGGCATATTCTTGTCCAACTAGGGTTCTAAACCAATC
Organism: Cicer pinnatifidum; assembly: GCA_037974775.1. Lineage (NCBI taxonomy): Eukaryota > Viridiplantae > Streptophyta > Magnoliopsida > Fabales > Fabaceae > Cicer > Cicer pinnatifidum. Next base: position 24,767 of record JBBPBR010001498.1, on the reverse strand, counting down.
TTGTGCATCCAATAGGTGTGTTTGTGTCATTGGATGATCAATTAGGTCATTTTCGTCCTCCCTAGGCTTATTCTTGTCCAATTAGGGTTTTTAACCAATCTTGTGCATCCAATAGGTGTGTTTGTGTCATTGGATGATCAATTAGGTCATTTTCGTCCTCCCTAGGCTTATTCTTGTCTAATAAGGGTTTTTAACCAATCTTGTGCATCGAATAACTTTGTTTATGTCATTGAATTAATATTTAGGTCATTTTCGTCCTCCCAAGGCATATTCTAGTCCAAATAGGGTTTTTAACCAATCTTGTGCATCCAATAGGTGTGTTTGTGTCATTGGATGATCAATTAGGTCATTTTCGTCCTCCCTAGGCTTATTCTTGTCCAATTAGGGTTTTTAACCAATCTTGTGCATCCAATAAGTTCATTTGTGTCATTGGATTAACAATTAGGTCTTTTTCGTCCTCGCTAGACATATTCTTGTCCAATTAGGGTTCTTAACCAATCTTGTGCTTCCAATAGGTGTGTTTGTGTCATTGGATGATCAATTATGTCATTTTCGTTCTCCCTAGGTTTATTCTTGTCGAATTAGGGTTTTTAACCAATCTTGTGCATCCAATAAGTTCATTTGTGTTATTGGATTAACATTTAGGTCATATTCGTCCTCCCTAGGCATATTCTTGTCCAATTAGGGTTTTTAACCAAACTTTTGCATCCAATAGGTGTGTTTGTGTCATTCGATGATCAATTAGGTCATTTTCGTCCTCCCTAGGCATATTCTTGTCCAATTAGGTTTTTTAACCAATCTTGTGCATCCAATAGGTGTGTTTGTGTCATTGGATGATCAATTAGGTCATTTTCGTCCTCCCTAGGCTTATTCTTGTCCAATTAGGGTTTTTAACCAATCTTGTGCATCCAATATGGGTGTTTGTGTCATTGGATGATCAATTAGGTCATTTTCGTCCTCCCTAGGCTTATTCTTGTCCAATTAGGGTTTTTAACCAATCTTGTGCATCCAATAGGTGTGTTTGTGTCATTGGATGATCAATTAGGTCATTTTCGTCCTCCCTAGGCATATTCTTGTCCAACTAGGGTTTTTAACCAATCTTGTGCATCCAATAAGTTCATTTGTGTCATTGGATGATCAATTAGGTCATTTTCATCCTCCCTAGCCATATTCTTGTCCAACAATGGTTTTTAACCAATCTTGTGCATCCAATAGGTGTGTTTGTGTCATTGGATGATCAATTAGGTCATTTTCGTCCTCCCTAGGCTTATTCTTGTCCAATTAGGGTTTTTAACCAATCTTGTGCATCCAATAGGTGTGTTTGTGTCATTGGATGATCAATTAGGTCATTTTCGTCCTCCCTAGGCTTATTCTTGTCCAATTAGGGTTTTTAACCAATCTTGTGCATCCAATAGGTGTGTTTGTGTCATTGGATGATCAATTAGGTCATTTTCGTCCTCCCCAGGCTTATTGTTGTCCAATTAGGGTTTTTAACCAATCTTGTGCATCCAATAGGTGTGTTTGTGTCATTGGATGATCAATTAGGTCATTTTCGTCCTCCCTAGGCTTATTCTTGTCCAATTAGGGTTTTTAACCAATCTTGTGCATCTAATAGGTGTGTTTCTGTCATTGGATGATCAATTAGGTCATTTTCGTCCTCCTTAGGCATATTCTTGTCCAATTAGGGTTTTTAACCAATCTTGTGCATCCAATAGGTGTGTTTGTGTCATTGGATGATCAATTAGGTCATTTTCGTCCTCCCTATGCATATTCTTGTCCAATTAGGGTTTTTAATCTATCTTGTGCATCCAATAAGTTTGTTTGTTTCATTGAATAAATATTTAGGTCATTTTCGTCCTCCCTGGGCATATTCTTGTCCAATTAGGGTTTTTAACCAATCTTGTGCATCCAATAGGTGTGTTTGTGTCATTGGATGATCAATTAGGTCATTTTCGTCCTCCCTAGGCTTATTCTTGTCCAATTAGGGTTTTTAACCAATCTTGTGCATCCAATAGGTGTGTTTGTGTCATTGGATGATCAATTAGGTCATTTTCGTCCTCCCTAGGCTTTTTCTTGTCCAATTAGGGTTTTTAACCAATCTTGTGCATCCTATAAGTTTGTTAGTGTCATTGAATTAATATTTAGGTCATTTTTGTCCTCCCTAGGCATATTCTTGTCCAATTAGGGATTTTAACCAATCTTGTGCATCCAATAGGTGTGTTTGTGTCATTGCATGATCAATTAGGTCATTTTCGTCCTCCCTAGGCATATTCATGTCCAATTAGGGTTTTTAACGAATCTTGTGCATCCAATAGGTGTGTTTGTGTCATTGGATGATCAATTAGGTCATTTTCGTCCTCCCTAGGCTTATTCTTGTCCAATTAGGGTTTTTAACCAATCTTGTGCATCCAATAAGTTGATTTGTGTCATTGGATTAGCATTTAGGTCATTTTCGTCCTCCCTAGGCTTATTCTAGTCCATTAGGGTTTTTAACCAATCTTGTGCATCCAATAGGTGTGTTTGTGTCATTGGATGATCAATTAGGTCATTTTCGTCCTCCCTAGGCTTATTCTTGTCCAATTAGGGTTTTTAACCAATCTTGTGCATCCGATAAGTTTATTTGTGTCATTGAATTAATATTTAGGTCATTTTCGTCCTCCCTAGGCATATTCTTGTCCAATTAGGGTTTTTAACCAATCTTATGCATCCAATAGGTGTGTTTGTGTCATTGGATGATCAATTAGGTCATTTTCGTCCTCCCTGGGCATATTCTTGTCCAATTAGGGTTTTTAACCAATCTTGTGCATCCAATAGGTGTGTTTGTGTCATTGGATGATCAATTAGGTCATTTTCGTCCTCCCTAGGCATATTCTTGTCCAATAAGGGTTTTTAACCAATCTTGTGCATCCAATAGGTGTGTTTGTGTCATTGGATGATCAATTAGGTCATTTTCGTCCTCCCTAGGCTTATTCTTGCCCAATTAGGGTTTTTAACCAATCTTGTGCATCCAATAATTTGAGTTGTGTCATTGGATTAGCATTTAGGTCATTTTCGTCCTCCCTAGGCTGATTCTTGTCCAATTAGGATTTTTAACCAATCTTGTGCATCCCATAAGTTCATTTGTGTCATTGGATTAACATTTAGGTCATTTTCGTCCTCCCTAGGCATATTCTAGTCCAATTAGGGTTTTTAACCAATCTTGTGCATCCAATAGGTGTGTTTGTGTCATTGGATGATCAATTAGGTTATTTTCGTCCTCCCTAGGCTTATTCTTGTCCAATTAGGGTTTTTAACCAATCTTGTGCATCCAATAAGTTGAGTTGTGTCATTGGATTAACATTTAGGTCATTTTCGTCCTCCCTAGGCATATTCTTGTCCAATTAGGGTTTTTAACCAATCTTGTGCATCCAATAGGTGTGTTTGTGTCATTGGATGATCAATTAGGTCATTTTCGTCCTCCCTAGGCTTATTCTTGTCCAATTAGGGTTTTTAACCAATCTTGTGCATCCAATAAGTTCATTTGTGACATTGGATGATCAATTAGGTCATTTTCGTCCTCCCTAGGCATATTCTTGTCCAACTAGGGTTTTAAACCAATCTTGTGCATCCAATAGGTGTGTTTGTGTCATTGGATGATCAATTAGGTCACTTTCGTCCTCCCTAGGCTTATTCTTGTCCAATTAGGGTTTTTAACCAATCTTGTGCATCCAATAGGTGTGTTTGTGTCATTGGATGATTAATTAGGTCATTTTCGTCCTCCCTAGGCTTATTCTTGTCCAATTAGGGTTTTTAACCAATCTTGTGCATCCAATAAGTTGAGCTATGTCATTGGATTAACATTTAGGTCATTTTCGTCCTCCCTAGACATATTCTTGTCCAATTAGGGTTTTTAACCAATCTTGTGCATCCAATAGGTGTGTTTGTGTCATTGGATGATTAATTAGGTCATTTTCGTCCTCCCTAGGCTTATTCTTGTCCAATTAGGGTTTTTAACCAATCTTGTGCATCCAATAAGTTGATTTGTGTCATCGGATTAACATTCAGGTCACTTTCGTCCTCCCTAGGCTTATTCTTGTCCAATTAGGGTTTTTAACCAATCTTGTGCATCCAATAGGTGTGTTTGTGTCATTGGATGATTAATTAGGTCATTTTCGTCCTCCCTAGGCTTATTCTTGTCCAATTAGGGTTTTTAACCAATCTTGTGCATCCAATAAGTTGAGCTATGTCATTGGATTAACATTTAGGTCATTTTCGTCCTCCCTAGACATATTCTTGTCTAATTAGGGTTTTTAACCAATCTTGTGCATCCAATAGGTGTGTTTGTGTCATTGGATGATCAATTAGGTCATTTTCGTCATCCCTAGGCTTATTCTTGTCAAATTAGGGATTTTAACCAATCTTGTGCATCCAATAACTTTGTTTGTGTCATTGAATTAATATTTAGGTCATTTTCTTCCTCCTAGACATATTCTTGTCCAATTAGGGTTTTTAACCAATCTTGTGCATCCAATAATTATGTTTGTGTCATTGGATGATCAATTAGGTCATTTTCGTCGTCCCTAGGCATATTCTTGTCCAATTAGGGTTTTTAACGAATCTTGTGCATCCAATAGGTGTGTTTGTGTCATTGGATGATCAATTATGTCATTTTCGTCCTCCCTAGGCTTATTCTTGTCCAATTAGGGTTTTTAACCAATCTTGTGCATCCAATAAGTTGATTTGTGTCATTGGATGATCAAGTAGGTCATTTTCGTCCTCCCTAGGCTTATTCTTGTCCAATTAGGGTTTTTAACCAATCTTGTGCATCCAATAAGTTGAGTTGTGTCATGTGATTAACATTTAGGTCATTTTCGTCCTCCCTAGGCATATTCTTGTCCAATTAGGGTTTTTAACCAATCTTGTGCATCCAACAAGTTCATTTGTGTCATTGGATGATCAATTAGGTCATTTTCGTCATCCCTAGGCTTATTCTTGTCCAATTAGGGTTTTTAACCAATCTTGTGCATCCAATAAGTTCATTTGTGTCATTGGATTTACATTTAGGTCATTTTCGTCCTCCCTAGGCATATTCTTGTCCAATTAGGGTTTTTAACCAATCTTGTGCATCCAATAGGTGTGTTTGTGTCATTGGATGATCAATTAGGTCATTTTCGTCATCCCTAGGCTTAATCTTGTCCAATTAGGGTTTTTAACCAATCTTGTGCATCCAATAAGTTCATTTGTGTCATTGGATTTACATTTAGGTCATTTTTTGTCCTACCTAGGCATATTCTTGTCCAATTAGGGTTTTTAACCAATCTTGTGCATCCAATAAGTTGATTTGTGTCATTGGATTAACATTTAGGTCATTTTCGTCCTCCCTAGGCTTATTCTTGTCCAATTAGGGTTTTTAACCAATCTTGTGCATCCAATAGGTGTGTTTGTGTCATTCGATAATCAATTAGGTCATTTTCGTCCTCCCTAGGCTTATTCTTGTCCAATTAGGGTTTTTAACCAATCTTGTGCATCGAATAGGTGTGTTTGTGTCATTGGATGATTAATTAGGTCATTTTCGTCCTCCCTAGGCTTATTCTTCTCCAATTAGGGTTTTTAACCAATCTTGTGCATCCAATAAGTTGAGCTATGTCATTGGATTAACATTTAGGTCATTTTCGTCCTCCCTAGGCTTATTCTTGTCCAATTAGGGTTTTTAACCAATCTTGTGTATCCAACAAGTTCATTTGTGTCGTTGGATTTACATTTAGGTCATTTTCGTCCTCCCTAGGCATATTCTTGTCCAATTAGGGTTTTTATCCAATCTTGTGCATCCAATAGGTGTGTTTGTGTCATTGGATGATCAATTAGGTCATTTTCGTCATCCCTAGGCTTATTCTTGTCAAATTAGGGATTTTAACCAATCTTGTGCATCCAATAACTTCGTTTGTGTCATTGAATTAATATTTAGGTCATTTTCTTCCTCCTTAGGCATATTCTTGTCCAATTAGGGTTTTTAACCAATCTTGTGCATCCAATAGGTGTGTTTGTGTCATTGGATGATCAATTAGGTCATTTTCGTCCTCCCTTGGCTTATTGTTGTCCAATTAGGATTTTTAACCAATCTTGTGCATCCAATAAGTTTGTTAGTGTCATTGAATTAATATTTAGGTCATTTTCGTCCTCCCTAGGCATATTCTTGTCCAATAAGGGTTTTTAACCAATCTTGTGCATCCAATAGGTGTGTTTGTGTCATTGGATGATCAATTAGGTCATTTTCGTCATCCCTAGGCTTATTCTTGTCCAATTAGGGTTTTTAACCAATCTTGTGCATCCAATAACTTTGTTTGTGTCATTGAATTAATATTTAGGTCATTTTCGTCCTTCCTAGGCATATTCTTGTCCAATTAGGGTTTTTAACCAATCTTGTGCATCCAATAGGTGTGTTTGTGTCATTGGATGATCAATTAGGTCATTTTCGTCCTCCCTAGGCTTATTCTTGTCCAATTAGGGTTTTTAACCAATCTTGTGCATCCAAAAAGTTCATTAGTGTCATTGGATTAACATTTAGGTCATATCCCTCCTCCCTAGGCATCTTCTTGTCCAATTAGGATTTTTAACCAATCTTGTGCATCCAATAGGTGTGTTTGTGTCAATTGATGATCAATTAGGTCATTTTCGTTCTCCATAGGCTTATTCTTGTCCAATTAGGGTTTTTAACCAATCTTGTGCATCCAATAAGTTCATTTGAGTTATTGGATTAACATTTAGGTCATTTTCGTCCTTCCTAGGCATATTCTTGTCCAATTAGGGTTTTTAACCAATCTTGTGCATCCAATAGGTGTGTTTGTGTCATTGGATGATCAATTAGGTCATTTTCGTCCTCCCTAGGCTTATTCTTGTCCAATTAGGGTTTTTAACCAATCTTGTGCATCCAATAGGTGTGTTTGTGTCATTGGATGATCAATTAGGTCATTTTCGTCCTCCTTAGGCATATTCTTGTCCAATTAGGGTTTTTAACCAATCTTGTGCATCCAATAAGTTGAGTTGTGTCATTGGATTAGCATTTAGGTCATTTTCGTCCTCCCTAGGCTTATTCTTGTCCAATTAGGGTTTTTAACCAATCTTGTGCATCCAATAAGTTCATTTGTGTCATTGGATTAACATTTAGGTCATTTTCGTCCTCCCTAGGCATATTCTTGTCCAATTAGGGTTTTTAACCAATCTTGTGCATCCAATAGGTGTCTTTGTGTCATTGGATGATCAATTAGGTCACTTTGATCCTCCCTAGGCTTATTCTTGTCCAATTAGGGTTTTTAACCAATCTTGTGCATCCAATAGGTGTGTTTGTGTCATTGGATGATCAATTAGGTCATTTTCGTCCTCCCTAGGCTTATTCTTGTCCAATTAGGGTTTTTAACCAATCTTGTGCATCCAATAGGTGTGTTTGATTCATTGGATGATCAATTAGGTCATTTTCGTCCTCCCTAGGCTTATTCTTGTCCAATTAGGGTTTTTAACCAATCTTGTGCATCCAATAGGTGTGTTTGTGTCATTGGATGATCAATTAGGTCATTTTCGTCCTCCCTAGGCTTATTCTTGTCCAATTAGGGTTTTTAACCAATCTTGTGCATCCAATAGGTGTGTTTGTGTCATTGGATGATCAATTAGGTCATTTTCGTCCTCCCTAGGCATATTCTTGTCCAAATTCGGGTTTTTAACCAATCTTGTGCATCCAATAGGTGTGTTTGGTTCATTGGATGATCAATTAGGTCATTTTCATCCTCCCTAGGCATATTCTTGTCCAATTAGGGTTTTTAACCAATCTTGTGCATCCAATAGGTGTGTTTGTGTCATTGGATGATCAATTAGGTCATTTTCGTCCTCCCTAGGCTTATTCTTGTCCAATTAGGGTTTTTAACCAATCTTGTGCATCCAATAGGTGTGTTTGTGTCATTGGATGATCAATTAGGTCATTTTCTTCCTCCCTAGGCTTATTCTTGTCCAATTAGGGTTTTTAACCAATCTTGTGCATCCAATAACTTTGTTTATGTCATTGGATGATCAATTAGGTCATTTTCGTCCTCCCTAGGCTTATTCTGGTCCAATTAGGGTTTTTAACCAATCTTGTGCATCCAAAAAGTTTCTTTATGTCATTGAATTAATATTTAGGTCATTTTCGTCCTCCCTTGGCATATTCTTGTCCAATTAGGGTTTTTAACCAATCTTGTGCATCCAATAGGTGTGTTTGTGTCATTGGATGATCAATTAGGTCATTTTCGTCCTCCCTAGGCTTATTCTTGTCCAATTAGGGTTTTTAACCAATCTTGTGCATCCAATAGGTGTGTTTGTGTCATTGGATGATCAATTAGGTCATTTTCGTCCTCCCTAGGCTTATTCTTGTCCAATTAGGGTTTTTAACCAATCTTGTGCATCCAATAGGTGTGTTTGTGTCATTGGATGATCAATTAGGTCATTTTCGTCCTTTCTATGCTTATTTTTGTCCAATTAGGGTTTTTAAGCAATCTTGTGCATCCAATAAGTTCATTTGTGTCATTGGATGATCAATTAGGTCATTTTCGTCCTCCCTAGGCATATTCTTGTCCAACTAGGGTTTCTAACCAATCTTGTGCTTCCAATAGATGTGTTTGTGTCATTGGATGATCAATTAGGTCATTTTCGTCCTCCCTAGGCTTATTCTTGTCCAATTAGGGTTTTTAACCAATCTTGTGCATCCAATAGGTGTGTTTGTGTCATTGGATGATCAATTAGGTCATTTTCGTCCTCCCTAGGCTTATTCTTGTCCAATTAGGGTTTTTAACCAATCTTGTGCATCCAATAGGTGTGTTTGTGTCATTGGATGATCAATTAGGTCATTTTCGTCCTCCCTAGGCTTATTCTTGTCCAATTAGGGTTTTTAACCAATCTTGTGCATCCAATAAGTTCATTTGTGTCATTGGATGATCAATTAGGTCATTTTCGTCCTTCCTAGGCATATTCTTGATCAACTAGGGTTTTAAACCAATCTTGTGCATCCAATAGGTGTGTTTGTGTCATTGGATGATCAATTAGGTCATTTTCGTCCTCCCTAGGCTTATTCTTGTCCAATTAGGGTTTTTAACCAATCTTGTGCATCCAATAGGTGTGTTTGTGTCATTGGATGATCAATTAGGTCATTTTCGTCCTCCCTAGGCTTATTCTTGTCCAATTAGGGTTTTTAACCAATCTTGTGCATCCAATAGGTGTGTTTGTGTCATTGGATGATCAATTAGGTCATTTTCGTCCTCCCTAGGCTTATTCTTGTCCAATTAGGGTTTTTAACGAATCTTGTGCATCCAATAAGTTTGTTTGTTTCATTGAATTAATATTTAGGTCATTTTCGTCCTCCCTAGGCATATTCTTGTCCAATTAGGGTTTTTAACCAATCTTGTGCATCCAATAATTGTGTTTGTGTCATTGGATGATCAATTAGGTCATTTTCGTCGTCCCTAGGCATATTCTTGTCCAATTAGGGTTTTTAACGAATCTTGTGCATCCAATAGGTGTGTTTGTGTCATTGGATGATCAATTATGTCATTTTCGTCCTCCCTAGGCTTATTCTTGTACAATTAGAATTTTTAACCAATCTTGTGCATCCAATAAGTTGATTTGTGTCATTGGATTAACATTTAGGTCATTTTCGTCCTCCCTAGGCTTATTCTTGTCCAATTAGGGTTTTTAACCAATCTTGTGCATCCAATAGGTGTGTTTGTGTCATTCGATAATCAATTAGGTCATTTTCGTCCTCCCTAGGCTTATTCTTGTCCAATTAGGGTTTTTAACCAATCTTGTGCATCCAATAAGTTCATTTGTGTCATTGGATTTACATTTATGTCATTTTCGTCCTCCCTAGGCATATTCTTGTGCAATTAGGGTTTTTAACCAATCTTGTGCATCCAATAGGTGTGTTTGTGTCATTGGATGATCAATTAGGTCATTTTCGTCATCCTTAGGCTTATTCTTGTCCAATTAGGGTTTTTAACCAATCTTGTGCATACAATAACTTTGTTTGTGTCATTGAATTAATATTTAGGTCATTTTCGTCCTCCTTAGGCATAGTCTTGTCCAATTAGGGTTTTTAACCAATCTTGTGCATCCAATAGGTGTGTTTGTCTCACTGGATGATCAATTAGGTCATTTTCGTCCTCCCTAGGCTTATTCTTGTCCAATTATGGTTTTTAACCAATCTTGTGCATCCAATAGGTGTGTTTGTGTCATTGGACGATCAATTAGGTCATTTTCGTCCTCCCTAGGCATATTCTTGTCCAATTAGGGTTTTAACCAATCTTGTGCATCCAATAAGTTTGTTAGTGTCATTGAATTAATATTTAGGTCATTTTCGTCCTCCCTAGGCATATTCTTGTCCAATTAGGGTTTTTAACAAATCTTGTGCATCCAATAAGTTCATTTGTGTCATTGGATTTACATTTAGGTCATTTTCGTCCTCCCTAGGCATATTCTTGTGCAATTAGGGTTT
>JBBPBR010001498.1:0-11551 GCA_037974775.1 Cicer pinnatifidum | reverse complement strand
TAGGGTTTTTAACCAATCTTGTGCATCCTATAAGTTTGTTAGTGTCATTGAATTAATATTTAGGTCATTTTTGTCCTCCCTAGGCATATTCTTGTCCAATTAGGGATTTTAACCAATCTTGTGCATCCAATAGGTGTGTTTGTGTCATTGCATGATCAATTAGGTCATTTTCGTCCTCCCTAGGCATATTCATGTCCAATTAGGGTTTTTAACGAATCTTGTGCATCCAATAGGTGTGTTTGTGTCATTGGATGATCAATTAGGTCATTTTCGTCCTCCCTAGGCTTATTCTTGTCCAATTAGGGTTTTTAACCAATCTTGTGCATCCAATAAGTTGATTTGTGTCATCGGATTAACATTCAGGTCATTTTGGTCCTCCCTAGGCTTATTCTTGTCCAATTAGGGTTTTTAACCAATCTTGTGCATCCAATAGGTGTGTTTGTGTCATTGGATGATCAATTAGGTCATTTTCGTCCTCCCTAGGCTTATTCTTGTCCAATTAGGGTTTTTAACGAATCTTGTGCATCCAATAAGTTTGTTTGTTTCATTGAATTAATATTTAGGTCATTTTCGTCCTCCCTAGGCATATTCTTGTCCAATTAGGGTTTTTAACCAATCTTGTGCATCCAATAATTATGTTTGTGTCATTGGATGATCAATTAGGTCATTTTCGTCGTCCCTAGGCATATTCTTGTCCAATTAGGGTTTTTAACGAATCTTGTGCATCCAATAGGTGTGTTTGTGTCATTGGATGATCAATTATGTCATTTTCGTCCTCCCTAGGCTTATTCTTGTCCAATTAGGGTTTTTAACCAATCTTGTGCATCCAATAAGTTGATTTGTGTCATTGGTTGATCAATTAGGTCATTTTCGTCCTCCCTAGGCTTATTCTTGTCCAATTAGGGTTTTTAACCAATCTTGTGCATCCAATAAGTTGAGTTGTGTCATTGGATTAACATTTAGGTCATTTTCGTCCTCCCTAGGCATATTCTTGTCCAATTAGGGTTTTTAACCAATCTTGTGCATCCAACAAGTTCATTTGTGTCATTGGATGATCAATTAGGTCATTTTCGTCATCCCTAGGCTTATTCTTGTCCAATTAGGGTTTTTAACCAATCTTGTGCATCCAATAAGTTCATTTGTGTCATTGGATTTACATTTAGGTCATTTTTTGTCCTACCTAGGCATATTCTTGTCCAATTAGGGTTTTTAACCAATCTTGTGCATCCAATAAGTTGATTTGTGTCATTGGATTAACATTTAGGTCATTTTCGTCCTCCCTAGGCTTATTCTTGTCCAATTAGGGTTTTTAACCAATCTTGTGCATCCAATAGGTGTGTTTGTGTCATTCGATAATCAATTAGGTCATTTTCGTCCTCCCTAGGCTTATTCTTGTCCAATTAGGGTTTTTAACCAATCTTGTGCATCGAATAGGTGTGTTTGTGTCATTGGATGATTAATTAGGTCATTTTCGTCCTCCCTAGGCTTATTCTTCTCCAATTAGGGTTTTTAACCAATCTTGTGCATCCAATAAGTTGAGCTATGTCATTGGATTAACATTTAGGTCATTTTCGTCCTCCCTAGGCTTATTCTTGTCCAATTAGGGTTTTTAACCAATCTTGTGTATCCAACAAGTTCATTTGTGTCGTTGGATTTACATTTAGGTCATTTTCGTCCTCCCTAGGCATATTCTTGTCCAATTAGGGTTTTTATCCAATCTTGTGCATCCAATAGGTGTGTTTGTGTCATTGGATGATCAATTAGGTCATTTTCGTCATCCCTAGGCTTATTCTTGTCAAATTAGGGATTTTAACCAATCTTGTGCATCCAATAACTTCGTTTGTGTCATTGAATTAATATTTAGGTCATTTTCTTCCTCCTTAGGCATATTCTTGTCCAATTAGGGTTTTTAACCAATCTTGTGCATCCAATAGGTGTGTTTGTGTCATTGGATGATCAATTAGGTCATTTTCGTCCTCCCTTGGCTTATTGTTGTCCAATTAGGATTTTTAACCAATCTTGTGCATCCAATAAGTTTGTTAGTGTCATTGAATTAATATTTAGGTCATTTTCGTCCTCCCTAGGCATATTCTTGTCCAATAAGGGTTTTTAACCAATCTTGTGCATCCAATAGGTGTGTTTATGTCATTGGATGATCAATTAGGTCATTTTCGTCATCCCTAGGCTTATTCTTGTCCAATTAGGGTTTTTAACCAATCTTGTGCATCCAATAAGTTCATTTGTGTCATTGGATTTACATTTAGGTCATTTTCGTCCTCCCTAGGCATATTCTTGTCCAATTAGGGTTTTTAACCAATCTTGTGCATCCAATAGGTGTATTTGTGTCATTGGATGATCAATTAGGTCATTTTCGTCCTCCCTAGGCTTATTCTTGTCCAATTAGGGTTTTTAACCAATCTTGTGCATCCAATAAGTTCATTTGTGTCATTGGATTAACATTTAGGTCATTTTCGTCCTCCCTAGGCATATTCTTGTCCAATTAGGGTTTTTAACCAATCTTGTGCATCCAATAGGTGTGTTTGTTTGTGTCATTGGATGATCAATTAGATTATTTTCGTCCTCCCTAGGCTTATTCTTGTCCAATTAGGGTTTTTAACCAATCTTGTGCATCTAATAAGTTGAGTTGTGTCATTGGATTAACATTTAGGTCATTTTCGTTCTCCCTAGGCTTATTCTTGTCCAATTAGGGTTTTAAACCAATCTTGTGCATCCAATAGGTGTGTTTGTGTCATTGGATGATCAATTAGGTCATTTTCGTCCTCCCTAGGCTTATTCTTGTCCAATTAGGGTTTTTAACAAATCTTGTGCATCCAATAGGTGTGTTTCTGTCATTGGATGATCAATTAGGTCATTTTTGTCCTCCCTAGGCTTATTCTTGTCCAACTAGGGTTTTTAACCAATCTTGTGCATCCAATAAGTTCATTTGGTTCATTGGATGATCAATTAGGTCATTTTCGTCCTCCCTAGGCATATTCTTGTCCAACTAGGGTTTTTAACCAATCTTGTGCATCTAATAGGTGTGTTTGTGTTATTGGATGATCAATTAGGTCATTTTCGTCCTCCCTAGGCTTATTCTTGTCCAATTAGGGTTTTTAACCAATCTTGTGCATCCAATAAGTTGAGTTGTGTCATTGGATTAACATTTAGGTCATTTTCGTCCTCCCTAGGCATATTCTTGTCCAATTAGGGTTTTTAACCAATCTTGTGCATCCAATAGGTGTGTTTGTGTCATTGGATGATCAATTAGGTCATTTTCGTCCTCCCTAGGCTTATTCTTGTCCAATTAGGGTTTTTAACCAATCTTGTGCATCCAATAGGTGTGTTTGTGTCATTGGATGATCAATTAGGTCATCTTCGTCCTCCCTAGGCTTATCCTTGCCCAATTAGGGTTTTTAACCAATCTTGTGCATCCAATAAGTTGAGTTGTGTCATTGGATTAACATTTAGGTAATTTTCGTCCTCCCTAGGCTTATTCTTGTCCAATTAGGGTTTTTAACCAATCTTGTGCATCCAATAAGTTCATTTGTGTCATTGGATTAACATTTAGGTCATTTTCGTCCTCCCTAGGCATATTCTTGTCCAATTAGGGTTTTTAACCAATCTTGTGCATCCAATAAGTTTATTTGTGTCATTGAATTAATATTTAGGTCATTTTCGTCCTCCCTAGGCATATTCTTGTCCAATTAGGGTTTTTAACCAATCTTGTGCATTCAATAGGTGTGTTTGTGTCATTGGATGATCAATTAGGTCATTTTCGTCCTCCCTAGGCATATTCTTGTCCAATTAGGGTTTTTAACCAATCTTGTGCAACCAATAGGTGTGTTTGTGTCATTAGTTGATCAATTAGGTTATTTTCGTCCTCCCTTGGCTTATTCTTGTCCAATTAGGGTTTTTAACCAATCTTGTGCATCCAATAAGTTGAGTTGTGTCATTGGATTAACATTTAGGTCATTTTGATTGTTCCTAGGCTTATTCTTGTCGAATTAGGTTTTTAACCAATCTTGTGCATCCAATAAGTTCATTTGTGTCATTGGATTCACATTTAGGTCATTTTCGTCCTCCCTAGGCATATTCTTGTCCAATTAGGGTTTTTAACCAATCTTGTGCATCCAATATGTGTGTTTATCTCATTGGATGATCAATTAGGTCACTTTAATCCTCCCTATGCTTATTCTTGTCCAATTAGGGTTTTTAACCAATCTTGTGCATCCAATAAGTTCATTTGTGTCATTGGATTAACATTTAGGTCATTTTCGTCCTCCCTAGGCATATTCTTGTCCAATTAGGGTTTTTAACCAATCTTGTGCATCCAATAGGTGTGTTTGTGTCATTGGATGATCAATTAGGTCATTTTCGTCCTCCCTAGGCTTATTCTTGTCCAATTAGGGTTTTTAACCAATCTTGTGCATCCAATAAGTTGAGTTGTGTCATTGGATTAACATTTAGGTCATTTTGATTCTCCCTAGGCTTATTCTTGTCGAATTAGGTTTTTAACCAATCTTGTGCATCCAATAAGTTCATTTGTGTCATTGGATTCACATTTAGGTCATTTTCGTCCTCCCTAGGCATATTCTTGTCCAATTAGAGTTTTTAACTAATCTTGTGCATCCAATAGGTGTGTTTATCTCATTGGATGATTAATTAGGTCACTTTGATCCTCTCTAGGCTTATTCTTGTCCAATTAGGGTTTTTAACCAATCTTGTGCATCCAATAAGTTCATTTGTGTCATTGGATTAACATTTAGGTCATTTTCGTCCTCCCTAGGCATATTCTTGTCCAATTAGGGTTTTTAACCAATCTTGTGCATCCAATAGGTGTGTTTGTGTCATTGGATGATCAATTTAGGTCATTTTTGTCCTCCCTAGGCTTATTCTTGTCCAATTAGGGTTTTTAACCAATCTTGTGCATCCAATAGGTGTGTTTGTGTCATTGGATGATCAATTAGGTCATTTTCGTCCTCCCTAGGCTTATTCTTGTCCAATTAGGGTTTTTAACCAATCTTGTGCATCCAATAGGTGTGTTTGTGTCATTGGATGATCAATTAGGTCATTTTCGTCCTCCCTAGGCTTATACTTGTCCAATTAGGGTTTTCAACCAATCTTGTGCATCCAATAAGTTTGTTTGTTCCATTGAATTAATATTTAGGTCATTTTCGTCCTTTCTAGGCATAATCTTGTCCAATTAGGGTTTTTAACCAATCTTGTGCATCCAATAGGTGTTTTTGTGTCATTGGATGATCAATTAGGTCATTTTCGTCCTCCCTAGGCATATTCATGTCCAATTAGGGTTTTTAACGAATCTTGTGCATCCAATAGGTGTGTTTGTGTCATTGGATGATCAATTAGGTCATTTTCGTCCTCCCTAGGCTTATTCTTGTCCAATTAGGGTTTTTAACCAATCTTGTGCATCCAATAAGTTGATTTGTGTCATTGGATTAGCATTTAGGTCATTTTCGTCCTCCCTAGGCTTATTCTAGTCCATTAGGGTTTTTAACCAATCTTGTGCATCCAATAGGTGTGTTTGTGTCATTGGATGATCAATTAGGTCATTTTCGTCCTCCCTAGGCTTATTCTTGTCCAATTAGGGTTTTTAACCAATCTTGTGCATCCAATAAGTTGAGTTGTGTCATTGGATTAACATTTAGGTCATTTTCGTTCTCCCTAGGCATATTCTTGTCCAATTAGGGTTTTTAACCCATCTTGTGCATCGAATAAGTTCATTTGTGTTATTGGATTAACATTTAGGTCATATTCGTCCTCCCTAGGCATATTGTTGTCCAATTAGGGTTTTTAACCAATCTTGTGCATCCAATAGGTGTGTTTGTGTCATTGGATGATCAATTAGGTCATTTTCGTCCTCCCTAGGCTTATTCTTGTCCAATTAGGGTTTTTAACCAATCTTGTGCATCCAATAACTTTGTTTGTGTCATTGAATTAATATTTAGGTCATTTTCGTCCTCCCTAGGCATATTCTTGTCCAATTAGGGTTTTTAATCAATCTTGTGCACCCAATAGGTGTGTTTGTGTCATTGGATGATCAATTTGGTCATTTTCGTCCTCCATAGGCTTATTCTTGTCCAATTAGGGTTTTTAACCAATCTTGTGCATCCAATATGTGTGTTTTTGTCATTGGATAATAAATTAGGTCATTTTCTTCCTCCCCAGGCTTATTCTTGTCCAATTAGGGTTTTCAACCAATCTTGTGCATCCAATAGAAGTGTTTGTGTCATTGGATGATCAATTAGGTCATTTTCGTCCTCTCTAGGCTTATTCTTGTCCAATTAGTGTTTTTAACCAATCTTGTGCATCCAATAGGTGTGTTTGTGTCATTGGATGATCAATTAGGTCATTTTCGTCCTCCCTAGGCATATTCTTGTCCAGTTAGGGTTTTTAACCAATCTTGTGCATCCAATAGGTGTGTTTGTGTCATTGGATGATCAATTAGGTCATTTTCGTCCTCCCTAGGCTTATTCTTGTCCAATTAGGGTTTTTAACCAATCTTGTGCATCCAATAAGTTCATTAGTGTCATTGGATGATCAATTAGGTCATTTTCGTCCTCCTTGGGCATGTTCTTGTCCAACTAGGGTTTTTAACCAATCTTGTGCATCCAATAGGTGTGTTTGTGTCATTGGATGATCAATTAGGTCATTTTCGTCCTCCCTAGGCTTATTCTTGTCCAATTAGGGTTTTTAACCAATCTTGTGCATCCAATAAGTTTGTTTGTGTCATTGAATTAATATTTAGGTCATTTTCGTCTTCCCTAGGCATATTCTTGTCCAATTAGGGGTTTTAACCAATGTTGTGCATCCAATAGCTGTGTTTGTGTCATTGGATGATCAATTAGGTCACTTTCTTCCTCCCTAGGCATATTCTTGTCCAATTAGGGTTTTTAACCAATCTTGTGCATCCAATAGGTGTGTTTGTGTCATTGGATGATCAATTAGGTCATTTTCGTCCTCCCTAGGCTTATTCTTGTCCAATTAGGGTTTTTAACCAATCTTGTGCATCCAATAAGTTGAGTTGTGTCATTGGATTAACATTTAGGTCATATTCGTCCTCCCTAGGCTTATTCTTGTCCAATTAGGGTTTTTAACCAATCTTGTGCATCCAATAAGTTTGTTTGTGTCATTGAATTAATATTTAGGTCATTTTCGTCCTCCCTAGGCATATTCTTGTCCAATTAGGGTTTTTAACCAATCTTGTGCATCCAATAGGTGTGGTTGTGGAAATGGATGATCAATTAGGTCATTTTCGTCCTCCCTAGGCTTATTCTTTTCCAATTAGGGTTTTTAACCAATCTTGTGCATCCAATAGGTGTGTTTGTGTCATTGGATGATCAATTAGGTCATTTTCGTCCTCCCTAGGCTTATTCTTGTCCAATTAGGGTTTTTAACCAATCTTGTGCATCCAATAAGTTGAGTTGTGTCATTGGATTAACATTTAGGTCATTTTCGTCCTCCCTAGGCATATTCTTGTCCAATTAGGGTTTTTAACCAATCTTGTGCATCTAATAGGTGTGTTTGTGTCTTTGGATTAACATTTAGGTCATTTTCGTCCTCCCTAGGCTTATTCTTGTCCAATTAGGGTTTTTAACCAATCTTGTGCATCCAATAGGTGTGTTTGTGTCATTGGATGATCAATTAGGTCATTTTCGTCCTCCCTAGGCTTATTCTTGTCCAATTAGGGTTTTTAACGAATCTTGTGCATCCAATAAGTTTGTTTGTTTCATTGAATTAATATTTAGGTCATTTTCGTCCTCCCTAGGCATATTCTTGTCCAATTAGGGTTTTTAACCAATCTTGTGCATCCAATAATTGTGTTTGTGTCATTGGATGATCAATTAGGTCATTTTCGTCGTCCCTAGGCATATTCTTGTCCAATTAGGGTTTTTAACGAATCTTGTGCATCCAATAGGTGTGTTTGTGTCATTGGATGATCAATTATGTCATTTTCGTCCTCCCTAGGCTTATTCTTGTCCAATTAGGGTTTTTAACCAATCTTGTGCATCCAATAAGTTGATTTGTGTCATTGGATGATCAATTAGGTCATTTTCGTCCTCCCTAGGCTTATTCTTGTCCAATTAGGGTTTTTAACGAATCTTGTGCATCCAATAAGTTTGTTTGTTTCATTGAATTAATATTTAGGTCATTTTCGTCCTCCCTAGGCATATTCTTGTCCAATTAGGGTTTTTAACCAATCTTGTGCATCCAATAATTATGTTTGTGTCATTGGATGATCAATTAGGTCATTTTCGTCGTCCCTAGGCATATTCTTGTCCAATTAGGGTTTTTAACGAATCTTGTGCATCCAATAGGTGTGTTTGTGTCATTGGATGATCAATTATGTCATTTTCGTCCTCCCTAGGCTTATTCTTGTCCAATTAGGGTTTTTAACCAATCTTGTGCATCCAATAAGTTGATTTGTGTCATTGGATGATCAAGTAGGTCATTTTCGTCCTCCCTAGGCTTATTCTTGTCCAATTAGGGTTTTTAACCAATCTTGTGCATCCAATAAGTTGAGTTGTGTCATGTGATTAACATTTAGGTCATTTTCGTCCTCCCTAGGCATATTCTTGTCCAATTAGGGTTTTTAACCAATCTTGTGCATCCAACAAGTTCATTTGTGTCATTGGATGATCAATTAGGTCATTTTCGTCATCCCTAGGCTTATTCTTGTCCAATTAGGGTTTTTAACCAATCTTGTGCATCCAATAAGTTCATTTGTGTCATTGGATTTACATTTAGGTCATTTTCGTCCTCCCTAGGCATATTCTTGTCCAATTAGGGTTTTTAACCAATCTTGTGCATCCAATAGGTGTGTTTGTGTCATTGGATGATCAATTAGGTCATTTCCGTCCTCCCTAGGCTTATTCTTGTCCAATTAGGGTTTTTAACCAATCTTGTGCATCCAATAGGTGTGTTTGTGTCATTGGATGATCAATTAGGTCATTTTCGTCCTCCCTAGGGTTATTCTTGTCCAATTAGGGTTTTTAACCAATCTTGTGCATCCAATAAGTTGAGTTGTGTCATTGGATTAATATTTAGGTCATTTTCATTCTCCCTAGGCTTATTTTTGTCGAATTAGGTTTTTAACCAATCTTGTGCATCCAATAAGTTCATTTGTGTCATTGGATTAACATTTAGGTCATTTTCGTCCTCCCTAGGCATATTCTTGTCCAATTAGGGTTTTTAACCAATCTTGTGCATCCAATAGGTGTGTTTGTGTCATTGGATGATCAATTAGGTCATTTTCGTCCTCCCTAGGCTTATTCTTGTCCAATTAGGGTTTTTAACCAATCTTGTGCATCCAATAGGTGTGTTTGTGTCATTGGATGATCAATTAGGTCATTTTCGTCCTCCCTAGGCTTATTCTTGTCCAATTAGGGTTTTTAACCAATCTTGTGCATCCAATTAGTTCATTGGTGTCATTGTATGATCAATTAGGTCATTTTCGTCCTCCCTAGGCTTATTCTTGTCCCACTAGGGTTTTTAACCAATCTTGTGCATCCAATAAGTTCATTTGTGTCATTGGATTAACATTTAGGTCATTTTCGTCTTCCCTAGGCATATTCTTGTCCAATTAGGGTTTTTAACAAATCTTGTGCATCCAATAAGTTTGTTTGTGTCATTGAATTAATATTTAGGTCATTTTCGTCCTCTCTAGGCATATTCTTGTCCAATTAGGGTTTTTAATCAATCTTGTGCATCCAATAGGTGTGTTTGTGTCATTGGATGATCAATTAGGTCATTTTCGTCCTCCCTAGGCTTATTCTTGTCCAATTAGGGTTTTTAACCAATCTTGTGCATCCAATAAGTTGATTTGTGTCATCGGATTAACATTTAGGTCATTTTCGTCCTCCCTAGGCTTATTCTTGTCCAATTAGGGTTTTTAACCAATCTTGTGCATCCAATAGGTGTGTTTGTGTCATTGGATGATCAATTAGGTCATTTTCGTCCTCCCTAGGCTTATTCTTGTCTTATTAGGGTTTTTAACCAATCTTGTGCATCCAATAGGTGTGTTTGTGTCATTGGATGATCAATTAGGTCATTTTCGTCCTCCCTAGGCTTATTCTTGTCCAATTAGGGTTTTTAACCAATCTTGTGCATCCAATAAGTAGAGTTGTGTCATTGGATTAACATTTGAGTCATTTTCGTTCTCCCTAGGCTTATTCTTGTCCAATTAGGGTTTTTAACCAATCTTGTGCATCCAATAGGTGTGTTTGTGTCATTGGATGATCAATTAGGTCATTTTCGTCCTCCCTAGGCTTATTCTTGTCCAATTAGGGTTTTTAACCAATCTTGTGCATCCAATAGGTGTGTTTGTGTCATTGGATGATCAATTAGGTCATTTTCGTCCTCCCTAGGCTTATACTTGTCCAATTAGGGTTTTCAACCAATCTTGTGCATCCAATAAGTTTGTTTGTTCCATTGAATTAATATTTAGGTCATTTTCGTCCTTTCTAGGCATAATCTTGTCCAATTAGGGTTTTTAACCAATCTTGTGCATCCAATAGGTGTTTTTGTGTCATTGGATGATCAATTAGGTCATTTTCGTCCTCCCTAGGCATATTCATGTCCAATTAGGGTTTTTAACGAATCTTGTGCATCCAATAGGTGTGTTTGTGTCATTGGATGATCAATTAGGTCATTTTCGTCCTCCCTAGGCTTATTCTTGTCCAATTAGGGTTTTTGACCAATCTTGTGCATCCAATAAGTTGATTTGTGTCATCGGATTAACATTCAGGTCACTTTCGTCCTCCCTAGGCTTATTCTTGTCCAATTAGGGTTTTTAACCAATCTTGTGCATCCAATAGGTGTGTTTGTGTCATTGGATGATTAATTAGGTCATTTTCGTCCTCCCTAGGCTTATTCTTGTCCAATTAGGGTTTTTAACCAATCTTGTGCATCCAATAAGTTGAGCTATGTCATTGGATTAACATTTAGGTCATTTTCGTCCTCCCTAGACATATTCTTGTCCAATTAGGGTTTTTAACCAATCTTGTGCATCCAATAGGTGTGTTTGTTTCATTGGATGATCAATTAGGTCATTTTCGTCATCCCTAGGCTTATTCTTGTCAAATTAGGGATTTTAACTAATCTTGTGCATCCAATAACTTTGTTTGTGTCATTGAATTAATATTTAGGTCATTTTCTTCCTCCTTAGGCATATTCTTGTCCAATTAGTGTTTTTAACCAATCTTGTGCATCCAATAGGTGTGTTTGTGTCATTGGATGATCAATTAGGTCATTTTCGTCCTCCCTTGGCTTATTCTTGTCCAATTAGGATTTTTAACCAATCTTGTGTATCTAATAAGTTTGTTAGTGTCATTGAATTAATATTTAGGTCATTTTCGTCCTCCCTAGGCATATTCTTGTCCAATAAGGGTTTTTAACCAATCTTGTGCATCCAATAGGTGTGTTTGTGTCATTGGATGATCAATTAGGTCATTTTCGTCATCCCTAGGCTTATTCTTGTCCAATTAGGGTTTTTAACCAATCTTGTGCATCCAATAAGTTCATTTGTGTCATT
>JBBPBR010001497.1:773-40335 GCA_037974775.1 Cicer pinnatifidum | reverse complement strand
TGGACAAGAATAAGCCTAGGGAGGACGAAAATGACCTAATTGATTATCCAATGACACAAACACACCTATTGGAAGCACAAGATTGGTTAAAAACCCTAATTGGACAAGAATATGCCTAGGGAGGACGAAAATGACCTAAATGTTAATCCAATGACACAAATGAACTTATTGGATGCACAAGATTGATTAAAAACCCTAATTAGACAAGAATAAGCCTAGGGAGGACGAAAATGACCTAATTGAACATCCAATGCCACAAACACACCTATTGGAAGCACAAGATTGGTTAAAAACCTTAATTGGACAAGAATATGCCTACGGAGGACGAAAATGACCTAAATGTTAATCCAATGACACAAATGAACTTATTGGACGCACAAGAATGGTTAAAAACCCTAACTGGACAAGAATAAGCCTAGGGAGGACGAAAATGACCTAATTGTTTATCCAATGACACAAACACACCTATTGGAAGCACAAGATTGGTTAAAAACCCTAATTGGATAAGAATATGCCTAGCGAGGACGAAAATGACCTAAATGTTAATCCAATGACACAAATGAACTTATTGGATGCACAAGATTGGTTAAAAACCCTAATTGGACAAGAATAAGCCTAGGGAGGACGAAAATGACCTAATGGATTATCCAGTGACACAAACACACCTATTGGAAGCACAAGATTGGTTAAAAACCCTAATTGGACAAGAATATGCCTAGGGAGGACGAAAATAACCTAAATATTAATTCAATGACACAAACTAACTTATTGGATGCACAAGATTGGTTCAAAACCCTAATTGGACAAGAATAAGCCTAGGGAGGACGAAAATGACCTAATTGATTATCCAATGACACAAACACACCTATTGGAAGAACAAGATTGGTTAAAAACCCTAATTGGACAAGAATATGCCTAGGGAGGACGAAAGTGACCTAAATGTTAATCCAATGACACAAATGAACTTATTGGATGCACAAGATTGGTTAAAAACCCTAATTGGACAAGAATAAGCCTAGGGAGGACGAAAATGACCTAATGGATTATCCAGTGACACAAACACACCTATTGGAAGCACAAGATTGGTTAAAAACCCTAATTGGACAAGAATATGCCAAGGGAGGACGAAAATAACCTAAATATTAATTCAATGACACAAACTAACTTATTGGATGCACAAGATTGGTTCAAAACCCTAATTGGACAAGAATAAGCCTAGGGAGGACGAAAATGACCTAATTGATTATCCAATGACACAAACACACCTATTGGAAGAACAAGATTGGTTAAAAACCCTAATTGGACAAGAATATGCCTAGGGAGGACGAAAGTGACCTAAATGTTAATCCAATGACACAAATGAACTTATTGGATGCACAAGATTGGTTAAAAACCCTAATTAAACAAGAATAAGCCTAGGGAGGACGAAAATGACCTAATTGATTATCCAATGACCCAAACACACCTATTGGAAGCACAAGATTGGTTAAAAACCCTAATTGGACAAGAATATTCCTAGGGAGGACGAAAATGACCTAAATGTTAATCCAATGACACAAATGAACTTATTGGATGCACAAGATTGGTTAAAAACCCTAATTGGACAAGAATAAGCCTAGGGAGGATCAAAGTGACCTAATTGATCATCCAATGAGATAAACACTCCTATTGGATGCACAAGATTGGTTAAAAACCCTAATTGGACAAGAATATGCCTAGGGAGGACGAAAATGACCTAAATATTAATTCAATGACACAAACAAACTTATTGGATGCACAAGATTGGTTAAAAACCTTAATTGGACAAGAATAACCCTAGGGAGGACGAAAATGACCTAATTGATTATCCAATGACACAAACACACCTATTGGAAGCACAAGATTGGTTAAAAACCCTAATTGGACAAGAATATGCCTAGGGAGGACGAAAATGACCTAAATGTTAATCCAATGACACAAATGAACTTATTGGATGCACAAGATTGGTTAAAAACCTTAATTGGACAAGAATAAGCCTAGGGAGGACGAAAATGACCTAATTGATCATCCAACGATACAAACACACCTATTGGATGCACAAGATTGGTTAAAAACCCTAATTGGACAAGAATATGCCTAGGGAGGACGAAAATGACCTAAATATTAATTCAATGACACAAACAAACTTATTGGATGCACAAGATTGGTTAAAAACCCTAATTGGACAAGAATAAGCCTAGGGAGGACGAAAATGACCTAATTGATCATCCAATGACACAAACACACCTATTGGATGCACAAGATTGGTTAAAAACCCTAATTGGACAAGAATATTCCTAGGGAGGACGAAAGTAACCTAAATATTAATTCAATGACACAAACAAACTTATTGGATGCACAAGATTGGTTAAAAACCCTAATTGGACAAGAATAAGCCTAGGGCGGACAAAAATGACCTAATTGATCATCCAATGACACAACCACACCTATTGGATGCACAAGATTGGTTAAAAACCTTTATTGGACAAGAATATGCCAAGGGAGGACGAAAATGACCTAAATGTTAATCCAATAACACAAATGAACTTATTGGATGCACAAGATTGGTTAAAAACCCTAATTGGACAAGAATATGCCTAGGGAGGACGAAAATGACCTAAATGTTAATCCAATGACACAAATGAACTTATTGGATGCACAATATTGGTTAAAGTCCCTAATTGGACAAGAATAAGCCTAGGGAGGACGAAAATGACCTAATTGATCATCCAATGACACAAACACACCTATTGGATGCACAAGATTGGTTAAAAACCCTAATTGGACAAGAATATGCCTAGGGAGGACGAAAATGACCTTATTGATCATCCAATAACACAAACACACCTATTGGATGCACAAGATTGGTTAAAAACCCTAATTGGACAAGAATAAGCCTAGGGAGGACGAAAATGACCTAATTGATCATCCAATGACACAAACACACCTATTGGATGCACAAGATTGGTTAAAAACCCTAATTGGACAAGAATATGCCTAGGGAGGACGAAAATGACCTAAATATTAATTCAATGACACAAACAAAGTTATTGGATGCACAAGATTGATTAAAAACCCTAATTTGACAAGAATAAGTCTAGGTAGGACGAAAATGACCTAATTGATCATCCAATGACACAAACACACCTATTGGATGCACAAGATTGGTTAAAAACCCTAATTGGACATGAATAAGCCTAGGGACGACGAAAACGACCTAATTGATCATCCATTGACACAAACACACCTATTGGATGAACAAGATTGGTTAAAAACCCTAATTGGACAAGAATAAGCCTAGGGAGGACGAAAATGACCTAATTGATCATCCAATGACACAAACACACCTATTGGATGCACAAGATTGGTTAAAAACCCTAATTGGACAAGAATATGCCTAGGGAGGACGAAAATGACCTAAATATTAATTCAATGACACAAACAAAGTTATTGGATGCACAAGATTGGTTAAAAACCCTAATTGGACAAGAATATGCCTAGGGAGGACGAAAATGACCTAATTGATCATCCAATGACACAAACACACCTATTGGATGCACAAGAGTGGTTAAAAACCCTAATTGGACAAGAATATGCCTAGGGAGGACGAAAATGACCTAATTGATCATCCAATGACACAAACACACCTATTGGATGCACAAGATTGGTTAAAAACCCTAATTGGACAAGAATAAGCCTAGGGAAGACAAAAATGACCTAATTGATCATCCATTGCCACAAACACACCTATTGGATGCATAAGATTGGTTAAAAACCCTAATTGGACAAGAATAAGCCTAGGGAGGACGAAAATGACCTAATTGATCATCCAATGACACAAACACACCTATTGGATGCACAAGATTGGTTAAAAACCCTAATTGGACAAGAATGTGCCTAGAGAGATCGAAAATGACCTAAATTGATCATCCAATGACACAAACACACCTATTGGATGCACAAGATTGCTTAAAAACCCTAATTGGACAAGAATATGCCTAGGGAGGACGAAAATGACCTAAATGTTAATCCAATGACACAAATGAACTTATTGGATGCACAAGATTGGTTAAAAACCCTAATTGGACAAGAATAAGCCTAGGGAGGACGAAAATGACCTAATTGATCATCCAACGACATAAACACACCTATTGGAAGCAGAAGATTGGTTAAAAACCCTAATTGGACAAGAATATGCCTAGGGAGGACAAAAATGACCTAAATGTTAATCCAATGACACAAATGAACTTATTGGAAGCACAAGATTGGTTAAAAACCCTAATTGGACAAGAATAAGCCTAGGGAGGACGAAAATGACCTAATTGATCATCTAATGACACAAACACTCCTATTGGATGCACAAGATTGGTTAAAAACCCTAACTGGACAAGAATATGCCTAGGGAGGACGAAAATGACCTAAATGTTAATCCAATGACACAAATGAACTTATTGGATGCACAAGATTGGTTAAAAACCCTAATTGGACAAGAATAAGCCTAGGGAGGACGAAAATGACCTAATTGATCATCCAATGACACAAACACACCTATTGGATGCACAAGATTGGTTAAAAACCCTAATTGGACAAAAATAAACCTAGGGAGGACGAAAATGGCCTAATTGATCATCCAATGACACAAACACACCTATTGGATGCACAAGATTGGTTAAAAACCCTAATTGGACAAGAATATGCCTAGGGAGGACGAAAATACCCTAATTGATCACCCAATGACACAAAGACACCTATTGGATGCACAAGATTGGTTAAAAACCCTAATTTGACAATAATATGCCTAGGGAGGACGAAAATGACCTAAATGTTAATCCAATGACACAAATGAACTTATTGGATGCACAAGATTGGTTAAAAACCCTAATTGGACAAGAATAAGCCTAGGGAGGACGAAAATGACCTAATTGATCATCCAATGACACAAACACACCTATTGGATGCACAAGATTGGTTAAAAACCCTAATTGGACAAGAATAAGCCTAGGGAGGATGAAAAAGACCTAAATGTTAATCCAATGACACAAATGAACTTATTGGATGCACAAGATTGGTTAAAAACCCTAATTGGACAAGAATAAGCCTAGGGAGGACGAAAATGACCTAAATGTTAATCCAATGACACAACTCAACTTATTGGATGCACAAGATTGGTTAAAAACCCTAATTGGACAAGAATAAGCCTATGGAGGACGTAAATGACCTAATTGATCATCCAATGACACAAACACACCTATTGGATGCACAAGATTGGTTAAAAACCCTAATTGGACAAGAATATGCCTAGGGAGGACGAAAATGACCTAAATATTAATTTAATGACACAAACAAACTTCTCGGATGCACAAGATTGGTTAAAAACCCTAATTGGACAAGAATAAGCCTAGGGAGGACGAAAATGACCTAATTGATCATCCAATGACACAAACACACCTATTGGATGGACAAGATTGGTCTAAAACTCTAATTGGACAAGAATATGCCTAGGGAGGACGAAAATGACCTAAATGTTAATCCAATGACACAAATGAACTTATTGGATGCACAAGATTGGTTAAAAACCCTAATTGGACAAGAATAAGCCTAGGGAGGACGAAAATGACCTAATTGATCATCCAATGACACAAACACACCTATTGGATGCACAAGATTGGTTAAAAACCCTAATTGGACAAGAATATGCCTAGGGAGGACGAAAATGACCTAAATATTAATTCAATGACACAAACTAACTTATCGGATGCACAAGATTGGTTAAAAACCCTAATTGGACAAGAATATGCCTAAGGATGACGAAAATGACCTAATTGATCATCCAATGACACAAACACACCTATTGGATGCACAAGATCGGTTAAAAACCCTAATTGGACAAGAATAAGCCTAGGGAGGACGAAAATGAACTAATTGATCATCCAATGACACAAACACACCTATTGGATGCACAAGATTGGTTAAAAACCCTAATTGGACAAGAATATGCCTAGGGAGGACGAAAATGACCTAATTGATCATCCAATGACACAAATGAACTTATTGGATGCACAAGATTAGTTTAAAACCCTAATTGGACAAGAATATGCCTAGGGTGGACGAAAATAACCTAATTGATCATCCAATGACACAAACACACCTATTGGATGCACAAGATTGGTTAAAAACCCTAATTGGACAAGAATATGCCTAGGGAGGACGAAAATGACCTAAATGTTAATCCAATGACACAAATGAACTTATTGGATGCACAAGATTGGTTAAAAACCCTAATTGGACAAGAATAAGCCTAGGGAGGACGAAAATGACCTAATTGATCATCCATTGCCACAAACACACCTATTGGGTGCACAAGATTGGTTAAAAACCCTAATTGGACAAGAATAAGCCTAGGGAGGACGAAAATGACCTAATTGATTATCCAATGACACAAACACACCTATTGGAAGCACAAGATTGGTTAAAAACCCTAATTGGACAAGAATATGCCTAGGGAGGACGAAAATCACCTAAATGTTAATCCAATGACACAAATGAACTTATTGGATGCATAAGATTGGTTAAAAACCCTAATTGGACAAGAATAAGCCTAGGGAGGACGAAAATCACCTAATTGATCATCCAATGCCACAAACACACCTATTGGATGCACAAGATTGGTTAAAAACCCTAATTGGACAAGAATATGCCTAGGGAGGATGAAAATGACCTAAATATTAATTCAATGACACAAACAAAGTTATTGGATGCACAAGATTAGTTAAAAACCCTATTTGGACAAGAATAAGCCTAGGGCGGACGAAAATGACCTAATTGTTCATCCAATGACACAAACACACCTATTGGATGCACAAGATTGGTTAAAAACCCTAATTGGACAAGAATAAGCCTAGGGATGACGAAACTGACCTAATCGATCATCCAATGACACAAACACACCTATTGGATGCACAAGATTGGTTAAAAACCCTAATTGGACAAGAATATGCCTAGGGAGGACGAAAATGACCTAAATGTAAATCCGATGACACAAATGAACTTATTGGATGCACAAGATTGGTTAAAAACCCTAATTGGACAAGAATAAGCCTAGGGAGGACGAAAATGACCTAAATGTTAATCCAATGACACAACTCAACTTATTGGATGCAAAAGATTGGTTAAAAACCCTAATTGGACAAGAATATTCCTAGGGAGGACGAAAATGACCTAAATGTTAATCCAATGACACAAATGAACTTATTGGATGCACAAGATTGGTTAAAAACCCTAATTGGACAAGAATAAGCCTAGGGAGGACGAAAATGACCTAATGGATTATCCAGTGACACAAACACACCTATTGGAAGCACAAGATTGGTTAAAAACCCTAATTGGACAAGAATATGCCAAGGGAGGACGAAAATAACCTAAATATTAATTCAATGACACAAACTAACTTATTGGATGCACAAGATTGGTTCAAAACCCTAATTGGACAAGAATAAGCCTAGGGAGGACGAAAATGACCTAATTGATTATCCAATGACACAAACACACCTATTGGAAGAACAAGATTGGTTAAAAACCCTAATTGGACAAGAATATGCCTAGGGAGGACGAAAGTGACCTAAATGTTAATCCAATGACACAAATGAACTTATTGGATGCACAAGATTGGTTAAAAACCCTAATTAAACAAGAATAAGCCTAGGGAGGACGAAAATGACCTAATTGATTATCCAATGACCCAAACACACCTATTGGAAACACAAGATTGGTTAAAAACCCTAATTGGACAAGAATATTCTTAGGGAGGACGAAAATGACCTAAATGTTAATCCAATGACACAAATGAACTTATTGGATGCACAAGATTGGTTAAAAACCCTAATTGGACAAGAATAAGCCTAGGGAGGACGAAAATGACCTAATTGATCATCCAATGCCACAAACACACCTATTGGATGCACAAGATTGGTTAAAAACCCTAATTCGACAAGAATATGCCTAGGGAGGACGAAAATGACCTAAATATTAATTCAATGACACAAACAAAGTTATTGGATGCACAAGATTAGTTAAAAACCCTAATTGGACAAGAATATGCCTAGGGAGGACGAAAATGACCTAATTGATCATCCAATGACACAAACACACCTATTGGATGCACAAGATTGGTTAAAAACCCTAATTGGACAAGAATATGCCTAGGGAGGACGAAAATGACCTAAATATTAATTCAATGACACAAACAAACTTATTGGATGCACAAGATTGGTTAAAAACCTTAATTGGACAAGAATAAGCTTAGGGAGGACAAAAATGACCTAATTGATCATCCAATGACACAACCACACCAATTGGATGCACAAGATTGGTTAAAAACCCTAATTGGACAAGAATATGCCAAGGGAGGACGAAAATGACCTAAATGTTAATCCAATAACACAAATGAACTTATTGGATGCACAAGATTGGTTAAAAACCCTAATTGGACAAAAACATGCCTAGGGAGGACGAAAATGACCTAAATGTTAATCCAATGACACAACTCAACTTATTGGATGCACAAGATTGGTTAAAAACCCTAATTGGACAAGAATAAGCCTAGGGAGGACGAAAATGACCTAATTGATCATCCAATGACACAAACACACCTATTGGATGCACAAGATTGGTTAAAAACCCTAATTGGACAAGAATAAGCCTAGGGCGGACGAAAATGATCTAATTGATCATCCATTGCCACAAACACACCTATTGGATGCACAAGATTGGTTAAAAACCCTAATTGGACAAGAATAAGCCTAGGGCGGACGAAAATGATCTAATTGATCATCCATTGCCACAAACACACCTATTGGATGCACAAGATTGGTTAAAAACCCTAATTGGACAAGAATATGCCTAGGGAGGACGAAAATGACCTAATTGATTATCCAATGACACAAACACACCTATTGGAAGCACAAGATTGGTTATAAACCCTAATTGGACAAGAATATGCCTAGGGAGGACGAAAATGACCTAAATGTTAATCCAATGACACAAATGAACCTATTGGATGCACAAGATTGGTTAAAAACCCTAATTGGACAAGAATAAGCCTAGGGAGGACGAAAATGACCTAAATGCTAATCCAATGACACAACTCAACTTATTGGATGCACAAGATTGGTTAAAAACACTAATTGGGCAAGAATAAGCCTAGAGAGGACGAAAATGACCTAATTGATCATCCAATGACACAAACACACCTATTGGATGCACAAGATTGGTAAAAAACCCTAATTGGACAAGAATATGCCTAAGGAGGACGAAAATGACCTAAATATTAATTCAATGACACAAACAAAGTTATTGGATGCACAAGATTGGTTAAAAACCCTAATTGGACAAGAATAAGCCTAGGGAGGACGAAAATGACCTAATTGATCATCCAATGACACAAACACACCTATTGGATGCACAAGATTGGTTAAAAACCCTAATTGGACAAGAATAAGCATTGGGAGGACGAAAATGACCTAATTGATCATCCAATGACACAAACACACCTATTGGATGCACAAGATTGGTTAAAAACCCTAATTGGACAAGAATATGCCTAGGGAGGACGAAAATGACCTAAATGTTAATCCAATGACTCAAATGAACTTATTAGATGTACAAGATTGGTTAAAAACCCTAATTGGACAAGAATAAGCCTAGGGAGGACGAAAATGACCTAATTGATCATCCAATGACACAAACACACCTATTGGATGCACAAGATTGGTTAAAAACCCTAACTGGACAAGAATATGCCTAGGGAGGACGAAAATGACCTAAATGTTAATCCAATGACACAAATGAACTTATTGGATGCACAAGATTGGTTAAAAACCCTAATTGGACAAGAATAAGCCTAGGGAGGACGAAAATGACCTAATTGATCATCCAATGACACAAACACACCTATTGGATGCACAAGATTGGTTAAAAACCCAAATTGCACAAGAATATGCCTAGGGAGGAGGAAAGTGACCTAATTGATCATTCAATGACGCAAACACACCTATTGGATGCACAAGATTGGTTAAAAACCCTAATTCGACTAGAATATGCCTAGGGAGGACGAAAATGACCTAAATGTTAATCCAATGACACAAATGAACTTATTGGATGCACAAGATTGGTTAAAAACCCTAATTGGACAAGAATAAGCCTAGGGAGGACGAAAATGACCTAATTGATCATCCAATGACACAAACACACCTATTGGATGCACAAGATTGGTTAAAAACCCTAATTGGACAAAAATAAACCTAGGGAGGACGAAAATGGCCTAATTGATCATCCAATGACACAAACACACCTATTGGATGCACAAGATTGGTTAAAAACCCTAATTGGACAAGAATATGCCTAGGGAGGACGAAAATACCCTAATTGATCACCCAATGACACAAAGACACCTATTGGATGCACAAGATTGGTTAAAAACCCTAATTTGACAATAATATGCCTAGGGAGGACGAAAATGACCTAAATGTTAATCCAATGACACAAATGAACTTATTGGATGCACAAGATTGGTTAAAAACCCTAATTGGACAAGAATAAGCCTAGGGAGGACGAAAATGACCTAATTGATCATCCAATGACACAAACACACCTATTGGATGCACAAGATTGGTTAAAAACCCTAATTGGACAAGAATAAGCCTAGGGAGGATGAAAAAGACCTAAATGTTAATCCAATGACACAAATGAACTTATTGGATGCACAAGATTGGTTAAAAACCCTAATTGGACAAGAATAAGCCTAGGGAGGACGAAAATGACCTAAATGTTAATCCAATGACACAACTCAACTTATTGGATGCACAAGATTGGTTAAAAACCCTAATTGGACAAGAATAAGCCTATGGAGGACGTAAATGACCTAATTGATCATCCAATGACACAAACACACCTATTGGATGCACAAGATTGGTTAAAAACCCTAATTGGACAAGAATATGCCTAGGGAGGACGAAAATGACCTAAATATTAATTTAATGACACAAACAAACTTCTCGGATGCACAAGATTGGTTAAAAACCCTAATTGGACAAGAATAAGCCTAGGGAGGACGAAAATGACCTAATTGATCATCCAATGACACAAACACACCTATTGGATGGACAAGATTGGTCTAAAACTCTAATTGGACAAGAATATGCCTAGGGAGGACGAAAATGACCTAAATGTTAATCCAATGACACAAATGAACTTATTGGATGCACAAGATTGGTTAAAAACCCTAATTGGACAAGAATAAGCCTAGGGAGGACGAAAATGACCTAATTGATCATCCAATGACACAAACACACCTATTGGATGCACAAGATTGGTTAAAAACCCTAATTGGACAAGAATATGCCTAGGGAGGACGAAAATGACCTAAATATTAATTCAATGACACAAACTAACTTATCGGATGCACAAGATTGGTTAAAAACCCTAATTGGACAAGAATATGCCTAAGGATGACGAAAATGACCTAATTGATCATCCAATGACACAAACACACCTATTGGATGCACAAGATCGGTTAAAAACCCTAATTGGACAAGAATAAGCCTAGGGAGGACGAAAATGAACTAATTGATCATCCAATGACACAAACACACCTATTGGATGCACAAGATTGGTTAAAAACCCTAATTGGACAAGAATATGCCTAGGGAGGACGAAAATGACCTAATTGATCATCCAATGACACAAATGAACTTATTGGATGCACAAGATTAGTTTAAAACCCTAATTGGACAAGAATATGCCTAGGGTGGACGAAAATAACCTAATTGATCATCCAATGACACAAACACACCTATTGGATGCACAAGATTGGTTAAAAACCCTAATTGGACAAGAATATGCCTAGGGAGGACGAAAATGACCTAAATGTTAATCCAATGACACAAATGAACTTATTGGATGCACAAGATTGGTTAAAAACCCTAATTGGACAAGAATAAGCCTAGGGAGGACGAAAATGACCTAATTGATCATCCATTGCCACAAACACACCTATTGGGTGCACAAGATTGGTTAAAAACCCTAATTGGACAAGAATAAGCCTAGGGAGGACGAAAATGACCTAATTGATTATCCAATGACACAAACACACCTATTGGAAGCACAAGATTGGTTAAAAACCCTAATTGGACAAGAATATGCCTAGGGAGGACGAAAATCACCTAAATGTTAATCCAATGACACAAATGAACTTATTGGATGCATAAGATTGGTTAAAAACCCTAATTGGACAAGAATAAGCCTAGGGAGGACGAAAATCACCTAATTGATCATCCAATGCCACAAACACACCTATTGGATGCACAAGATTGGTTAAAAACCCTAATTGGACAAGAATATGCCTAGGGAGGATGAAAATGACCTAAATATTAATTCAATGACACAAACAAAGTTATTGGATGCACAAGATTAGTTAAAAACCCTATTTGGACAAGAATAAGCCTAGGGCGGACGAAAATGACCTAATTGTTCATCCAATGACACAAACACACCTATTGGATGCACAAGATTGGTTAAAAATCCTAATTGGACAAGAATAAGCCTAGGGATGACGAAAATGACCTAATCGATCATCCAATGACACAAACACACCTATTGGATGCACAAGATTGGTTAAAAACCCTAATTGGACAAGAATATGCCTAGGGAGGACGAAAATGACCTAAATGTAAATCCGATGACACAAATGAACTTATTGGATGCACAAGATTGGTTAAAAACCCTAATTGGACAAGAATAAGCCTAGGGAGGACGAAAATGACCTAAATGTTAATCCAATGACACAACTCAACTTATTGGATGCAAAAGATTGGTTAAAAACCCTAATTGGACAAGAATATTCCTAGGGAGGACGAAAATGACCTAAATGTTAGTCCAATGACACAAATGAACTTATTGGATGCACAAGATTGGTTAAAAACCCTAATTGGACAAGAATAAGCCTAGGGAGGACGAAAATGACCTAATGGATTATCCAGTGACACAAACACACCTATTGGAAGCACAAGATTGGTTAAAAACCCTAATTGGACAAGAATATGCCAATGGAGGACGAAAATAACCTAAATATTAATTCAATGACACAAACTAACTTATTGGATGCACAAGATTGGTTCAAAACCCTAATTGGACAAGAATAAGCCTAGGGAGGACGAAAATGACCTAATTGATTATCCAATGACACAAACACACCTATTGGAAGAACAAGATTGGTTAAAAACCCTAATTGGACAAGAATATGCCTAGGGAGGACGAAAGTGACCTAAATGTTAATCCAATGACACAAATGAACTTATTGGATGCACAAGATTGGTTAAAAACCCTAATTAAACAAGAATAAGCCTAGGGAGGACGAAAATGACCTAATTGATTATCCAATGACCCAAACACACCTATTGGAAGCACAAGATTGGTTAAAAACCCTAATTGGACAAGAATATTCTTAGGGAGGACGAAAATGACCTAAATGTTAATCCAATGACACAAATGAACTTATTGGATGCACAAGATTGGTTAAAAACCCTAATTGGACAAGAATAAGCCTAGGGAGGACGAAAATGACCTAATTGATCATCCAATGCCACAAACACACCTATTGGATGCACAAGATTGGTTAAAAACCCTAATTCGACAAGAATATGCCTAGGGAGGACGAAAATGACATAAATATTAATTCAATGACACAAACAAAGTTATTGGATGCACAAGATTGGTTAAAAACCCTAATTGGACAAGAATATGCCTAGGGAGGACGAAAATGACCTAATTGATCATCCAATGACACAAACACACCTATTGGATGCACAAGATTGGTTAAAAACCCTAATTGGACAAGAATATGCCTAGGGAGGACGAAAATGACCTAAATATTAATTCAATGACACAAACAAACTTATCGGATGGACAAGATTGGTTAAAAACCCTAATTGGACAAGAATAGGCCTACGGAGGGCGAAAATGACCTAATTGATCATCCAAAGACACAAACACACCTATTGGATGCACAAGATTGGTTAAAAACCCTAATTGGACAAGAATAAGCCTAGGGAGGACGAAAATGACCTAAATGTTAATCCAATGACACAACTCAACTTATTGGATGCACAAGATTGTTTAAAAACCCTAATTGGAAAGAGAATAAGCCTAGGGAGGACGAAAATGACCTAATTGATCATCCAATGACACAAACACACCTATTGGATGCACAAGATTGGTTAAAAACCCAAATTGGACAAGAATAAGCCTAGGGAGGACGAAAATGACCTAATTGATCGTGCAATGACACAAACACACCTATTGGAAGCACAAGATTCGTTAAAAACCCTAATTGGACAAGAATATGCCAAGGGAGGACGAAAATGACCTAATTGATCATCCAATGACACAAACACACCTATTGGATGCACAAGATTGGTTAAAAACCCTAATTGGACAAGAATATGCCTAGGGAGGACGAAAATGACCTAAATATTAATTCAATGACACTAACAAACTTATTGGATGCACAAGATTGGTTAAAAACCATAATTGGACAAGAATAAGCCTAGGGAGGACGAAAATGACCTAATTGATCATCCATTGACACAAACACACCTATTGGATGCAGAAGATTGGTTAAAAACCCTAATTGGACAAGAATATGCCTAGGGAGGACGAAAATGACCTAAATATTAATTCAATGACACAAACAAAGTTATTGGATGCACAAGATTGGTTAAAAACCCTAATTGGACAAGAATAAGCCTAGGGAGGACGAAAATGACCTAATTGATCATCCAATGACACAAACACACCTATTGGATGGACAAGTTTGGTTAAAAACCCTAATTGGACAAGAATATGCCTAGGGAGGACGAAAATGACCTAAATGTTAATCCAATGACACAAATGAACTTATTGGATGCACAAGATTGGTTAAAAACCCTAATTGGACAAGAATAAGCCTAGGGAGGACGAAAATGACCTAAATGTTAATCCAATGACACAACTCAACTTATTGGATGCACAAGATTGGTTAAAAACTCTAATTGGACAAGAATAAGCCTATGGAGGACGAAATTGACCTAATTGATCATACAATGACACAAACACACCTATTGGATGCACAAGATTGGTTAAAAAACCTAATTTGACAAGAATAAGCCTAGGGATTACAAAAATGACCTAAATGTTAATCCAATGACACAACTCAACTTATTGGATGCACAAGATTGGTTAAAAACCCTAATTGGACAAGAATAAGCCTAGGGAGAACGAAAATGACCTAATTGATCATCCAATGACACAAACACACCTATTGGATGCACAAGATTGGTTAAAAACCCTAATTGGACAAGAATATGCCTAGGGAGGACGAAAATGACCTAAATATTAATTCAATGACACAAACAAACTTATCGGATGCACAAGATTGGTTAAAAAAACCCTAATTTGACAAGAATAAGCCTAGGGACGACGAAAATGACCTAATTGATCATCCAATGACACAAACACACCTATTAGATGCACAAGATTGGTTAAAAACCCTAATTGGACAAGAATAAGCCTAGGGAGGACGAAAATGACCTAAATATTAATTCAATGACACAAACAAACTTATTGGATGCACAAGATTGGTTAAAAACCCTAATTGGACAAGAATAAGCCTAGGGTGGATGACAATGACCTAATTGATCATCCAATGACACAAAGACACCTATTGGATGCACAAGATTGGTTAAAAACCCTAATTGGACAAGAATAGGCCTAGGGAGGATGACAATGACCTAATTGATCATCCAATGACACAAACACACCTATTGGATGCACAAGATTGGTTAAAAACCCTAATTGGACAAGAATAAGCCTAGGGAGGACGAAAATGACCTAATTGATCATCCAATGACACAAATACACCTATTAGATGCACAAGATTAGTTAAAAACCCTAATTGGACAAGAATATGCCTAGGGAGGACGAAAATGACCTAATTGATCATCCAATGACACAAACACACCTATTGGATGCACAAGATTGGTTAAAAACCCTAATTGGACAAGAATATGCCTAGGGAGGACGAAAATGACCTAAATATTAATTCAATGACACAAACAAACTTATCGGATGCCCAAGAGTGGTTAAAAACCCTAATTGGACAAGAATAAGCCTAGGGAGGACGAAAATGACCTAATTGATCATCCAATGACACAAACACACCTATTGGATGCACAAGATTGGTTAAAAACCCTAATTGGACAAGAATATGCCTAGGGAGGACGAAAATGACCTAAATATTAATTCAATGACACAAACAAACTTATTGGATGCACAAGATTGATTAAAAACCCTAATTGGACAAGAATAAGCCTAGCGAGGACGAAAACGACCTAATTGATCATCCAATGACACAAACACACCTATTGGATGCACAAGATTGGTTAAAAACCCTAGTTGGACAAGAACATGCCTAGGGAGGACGAAAATGACCTAATTGATCATCCAATGACACTAACGAACTTATTGGATGCACAAGATTGGTTAAAAACCCTAATTGGACAAGAATAAGCCTAGGAAGGACGAAAATGACCTAATTGATCATCCAATGACACAAACACACCTATTGGATGCACAAGATTGGTTAAAAACCCTAATTGGACAAGAATATGCCTAGGGAGGACGAAAATGACCTAAATATTAATTCAATGACACAAACAAACTTATTGGATGCACAAGATTGGTTAAAAACCCTAATTGGACAAGAATAAGCCTAGGGAGGACGAAAATGACCTAATTGATCATCCAATGACACAAACACACCTATTGGATGCACAAGATTGGTTAAAAACCCTAATTGGACAAGAATATGCCTAGGGAGGACGATTATGACCTAAATGTTAATCCAATGACACAAACGGACTTATTGGATGCACAAGATTGGTTAAAAACCCTAATTGGACAAGAATATGCCTAGGGAGGACGAAAATGACCTAATTGATCATCCAATGACACAAACACACCTATTGGATGCACAAGATTGGTTAAAAACCCTAATTGGACAAGAATATGCCTAGGGAGGACGAAAATGACCTAATTGATCATCCAATGACACAAATGAACTTATTGGATGCACAAGATTAGTTAAAATCCCTAATTGGACAAGAATAAGCCGAGGGAGGACGAAAATAACCTTATTGATAAGCCAATGACACAAACACACCTATTGGATGCACAAGATTGGTCTAAAACTCTAATTGGACAAGAATATGCCTAGGGAGGACGAAAATGACCTAAATGTTAATCCAATGACACAAATGAACTTATTGGATGCACAAGATTGGTTAAAAACCCTAATTGGACAAGAATAAGCCTAGGGAGGACGAAAATGACCTAAATGTTAATCTAATGACACAACTCAACTTATTGGATGCACAAGATTGGTTAAAAACCCTAATTGGGAAAGAATTAGCCTAGGGAGGACGAAAATGACCTAATTGATCATCCAATGACACAAACACACCTATTGGATGCACAAGATTGGTTAAAAACCCTAATTGGACAAGAATAAGCCTAGGGAGGACGAAAATGGACCTAAATGTTAATCCAATGACACAACTCAACTTATTGGATGCACAGGATTGGTTAAAAACCCTAATTGGACAAGAATAAGCCTAGGGAGGACGAAAATAACCTAATTGATCATCCAATAACACAAACACACCTATTGGATGCACAAGATTGGGTAAAAACCCTAATTGGACAAGAATAAGCCTAGGGAGGACGAAAATGACATAAATGTTAATCCAATGACACAACTCAACTTATTGGATGCACCAGATTGGTTAAAAACCCTAATTAGACAAGAATATGCCTAGGGAGGACGAAAATGACCTAATTGATCATCCAATGACACAAATGAACTTATTGGATGCACAAGATTGGTTAAAAACCCTAATTGGACAAGAATATGCCTAGGGAGGACGAAAATGACCTAAATGATCATCCAATGACACAACACAGCTATTGGATGCACAAGATTGGTTAAAAACCCTAATTGGACAAGAATATGCCTAGGGAGGACGAAAATGACCTAATTGATCATCCAATGACACAAACACACCTATTGGATGCACAAGATTGGTTAAAAACCCTAATTGGACAAGAATATGCCTAGGGAGGACGAAAATGACCTAAATATTAATTCAATGACACAAACAAACTTATTGGATGCACAAGATTGGTTAAAAACCTTAATTGGACAAGAATAAGCCTAGGGAGGACGAAAATGACCTAATCGATGATCCAATGACACAAACACACCTATTGGATGCACAAGATTGGTTAAAAACCCTAATTGGACAAGAATAAGTCTAGGGAGGACGAAAATGACCTAATTGATCATCCATTGCCACAAACACACCTATTGGATGTACAAGATTGGTTAAAAACCCTAATTGGGCAAGAATATGCCTAGGGAGGACCAAAATGACCTATTTTATCATCCAATGACACAAACACACCTATTGGATGCACAAGATTGGTTAAAAACCCTAATTGGACAAGAATATGCCTAGGGAGGACGAAAATGACCTAAATATCAATTCAATGACACAAACAAACTTATTGGATGCACAAGATTGGTTAGAAACCCTAATTGGACAAGAATAAGCCAAGGGTGGACGAAAATGACCTAATTGATTATCCAATGACACAAACACACCTATTGGAAGCACAAGATTGGTTAAAAACCATAATTGGACAAGAATATGCCTAGGGAGGACGAAAATCACCTAAATGTTAATCCAATGACACAAATGAACTTATTGGATGCATAAGAATGGTTAAAAACCCTAATTGGACAAGAATAAGCCTAGGGAGGACGAAAATCACCTAATTGATCATCCAATGCCACAAACACACCTATTGGATGCACAAGATTGGTTAAAAACCCTAATTGGACAAGAATATGCCTAGGGAGGATGAAAATGACCTAAATATTAATTCAATGACACAAACAAAGTTATTGGATGCACAAGATTAGTTAAAAACCCTAATTGGACAAGAATAAGCCTAGGGCGGACGAAAATGACCTAATTGATCATCCAATGACACAAACACACCTATTGGATGCACAAGATTGGTTAAAAACCCTAATTGGACAAGAATAAGCCTAGGGATGACGAAAATGACCTAATCGATCATCCAATGACACAAACACACCTATTGGATGCACAAGATTGGTTAAAAACCCTAATTGGACAAGAATATGCCTAGGGAGGATGAAAATGACCTAAATGTAAATCCAATGACACAAATGAACTTATTGGATGCACAAGATTGGTTAAAAACCCTAATTGGACAAGAATAAGCCTAGGGAGGACGAAAATGACCTAAATGTTAATCCAATGACACAACTCAACTTAATGGATGCACAAGATTGGTTAAAAACCCTAATTGGACAAGAATAAGCCTATGGAGGACGAAAATGACCTAATTGATCATCCAATGACACAAACACACCTATTGGATGCACAAGATTGGTTAAAAACCCTAATTGGACAAAAATAAGCCTAGGGATGTTGAAAATGACCTAAATGTTAATCCAATGACACAACTCAACTTATTGGATGCACAAGATTGGTTAAAAACCCTAATTGGACAAGAATAAGCCTAGGGAGGACGAAAATGACCTAATTGATCATCCAATGACACAAACACACCTATTGGATGCACAAGATTGGTTAAAAACCCTAATTGGACAAGAATATGCCTAGGGAGGACGAAAATGACCTAAATATTAATTCAATGACACAAACAAACTTATCGGATGCACAAGATTGGTTAAAAACCCTAATTGGACAAGAATAAGCCTAGGGACGACGAAAATGACCTAATTGATCATCCAAGGACACAAACACACCTATTGGATGCACAAGATTGGTTAAAAACCCTAATTGGACAAGAATAAGCCTAGGGAGGACGAAAATGACCTAATTGATCATCCAATGACACAAATGAACTTATTGGATGCACAAGATTAGTTAAAAACCTAAATTGGACAAGAATATGCCTAGGGAGGATGAAAATGACCTAATTGATCATCCACTTGACACAAACACACCTATTGGATGCACAAGATTGGTTAAAAACCCTAATTTGACAAGAATAAGCCTAGGGAGGACGAAAATGACCTAATTGATCATCCAATGACACAAACACACCTATTGGATGCACAAGATTGGTTAAAAACCCTAATTGGACAAGAATAAGCCTAGGGAGGACGAAAATGACCTAATTGATCATCCAATGACACAAACACACCTATTGGATGCGCATGATTGGTTCAAAACCCTAATTGGACAAGAATATGCCTAGGGAGGACGAAAATGACCTAAATGTTAATCCAATGACACAAATGAACTTATTGGATGCACAAGATTGGTTAAAAACCCTAATTGGACAAGAATAAGCCTAGGGAGGACGAAAATGACCTAATTGATCATCCAATGCCTCAAACACACCTATTGGATGCACAAGATTGGTTAAAAACCCTAATTGGACAAGAATATGCCTAGGGAGGATGAAAATGACATAAATATTAATTCAATGACACAAACAAACTTATTGGATGCACAAGATTGGTTAAAAACCCTAATTGGACAAGAATAAGCCTAGGGAGGACGAAAATGACCTAATTGATTATCCAATGACACAAACACACCTATTGGAAGCACAAGATTGGTTAAAAACCCTAATTGGACAAGCATATGCCTAGGGAGGACGAAAATGACCTAAATGTTAATCCAATGACACAAATGAACTTATTGGATGCACAAGATTGGTTAAAAACCCTAATTGGACAAGAATAAGCCTAGGGAGGACGAAAATGACCTAATTGATCATCCAATGACATAAACACACCTATGGGAAGCACAAGATTGGTTAAAAACCCTAATTGGACAAGAATATGCCTAGGGAGGACGAAAATGACCTAAATGTTAATCCAATGACACAAATGAACTTATTGGATGCACAAGATTGGTTAAAAACCCTAATTGGACAAGAATAAGCCTAGGGAGGACGAAAATGACCTTAATGTTCATCCAATGACACAAATGAACTTATTGGATGCACAAGATTGGTTAAAAACCCTAATTGGACAAGAATATGCCTAGGGAGGACGAAAATGACCTAAATGTTAATCCAATGACACAAATGAACTTATTGGATGCACAAGATTGGTTAAAAACCCTAATTGGACAAGAATAAGCCTAGGGAGGACGAAAATGACCTAATTGATCATCCATTGCCACAAACACACCTATTGGATGCACAAGATTGTATAAAAACCATAATTGGACAAGAATAAGCCTAGGGAGGACGAAAATGACCTAATTGATCATCCAATGACACAAACACACCTATTGGATGCACAAGATTGGTTAAAAACCCTAATTGGACAAGAATATGCCTAGGGAGGACGAAAATGACCTAAATATTAATTCAATGACATAAATAAACTTATTGGATACACAAGATTGGTTAAAAACCCTAATTGGACAAGAATAAGCCTAGGGAGGACGAAAATGACCTAATTGATCATCCAATGACACAAACACACCTATTGGATGCACAAGATTGGTTAAAAACCCTAATTGGACAAGAATAAGCCTAGGGAGGATCAAAGTGACCTAATTGATCATCCAATGACACAAAGACACCTATTGGATGCACAAGATTGGTTAAAAACCCTAATTGGACAAGAATATGCCTAGGGAGGACGAAAATGACCTAAATGTTAATCCAATGACACAAATGAACTTATTGGATGCACAAGATTGGTTAAAAACCCTAATTGGACAAGAATAAGCCTAGGGAGGACGAAAATTACCTAAATGTTAATCCAATGACACAACTCAACTTATTGGATGCACAAGATTGGTTAAAAACCCTAATTGGGCAAGGATAAGCCTAGGGAGGACGAAGATGACCTAATTGATCATCCAATGACACAAACACACCTATTGGATGCACAAGATTGGTTAAAAACCCTAATTGGACAAGAATAAGCCTAGGGAGGACGAAAATGACCTAATTGATCATCCAATGACACAAACACACCTATTGGATGCACAAGATTGGTTAAAAACCCTAATTGGACAAGAATATGCCTAGGGAGGACGAAAATGACCTAAATATTAATTCAATGAAACAAACAAACTTATTGGATTCACAAGATTGGTTAAAAACCCTAATTGGACAAGAATATGCCTAGGGAGGACGAAAATGACCTAATTGATCATCCAATGACACAAACACACCTATTGGATGCACAAGATTGGTTAAAAACCCTAATTGGACAAGAATAAGCCTAAGGGGGACGAAAATGACCTAATTGATCATCCAATGACACAAACACACCTATTGGATGCACAAGATTGGTTAAAAACCCTAATTGGACAAGAATATGCCTAGGGATGACGAAAATGACCTAATTGATCATCCAGTGATACAAATGAACTTATTGGATGCACAAGATTAGTTAAAAACCCTAATTGGACAAGAATAAGCCTAGGGAGGACGAAAATAACCAAATTGATCATCCAATGACACAAACACACCTATTGGATGCATAAAGATTGGTTAAAAACCCTAATTGGACTAGAATATGCCTAAGGAGGACGAAAATGACCTAAATGTTAATCCAATGACACAAATGAACTTATTGGATGCACAAGATTGGTTAAAAACCCTAATTGGGCAAGAATAAGCCTAGGGAGGACGAAAATGACCTAAATGTTAATCCAATGACAC
Organism: Cicer pinnatifidum; assembly: GCA_037974775.1. Classification (NCBI taxonomy): domain Eukaryota; kingdom Viridiplantae; phylum Streptophyta; class Magnoliopsida; order Fabales; family Fabaceae; genus Cicer; species Cicer pinnatifidum. Next base: position 17,472 of record JBBPBR010001497.1, on the reverse strand, counting down.
AACTCAACTTATTGGATGCACAAGATTGGTTAAAAACCATAATTGGGCAAGAATAAGCCTAGGGAGGACGAAAATGACCTAATTGATCATCCAATGACACAAACACACCTATTGGATGCACAAGATTGGTTAAAAACCCTAACTGGACAAGAATATGCCTAGGGAGGACGAAAATGACCTAATTGATCATCCAATGACACAAACACACCTATTGGATGCACAAGATTGGTTAAAAACCCTAATTTGACAAGAATATGCCTAGGGAGGACGAATATGACCTAAATGTTAGTCCAATAACTCAAATGAACTTATTGGATGCACAAGATTGGTTAAAAACCCTAATTGGATAAGAATAAGCCTTGGGAGAACGTAAATGACCTAAATGTTAATCCAATGACACAACTCAACTTATTGGATGCACAAGATTGGTTAAAAACCCTAATTGGACAAGAATAAGCCTAGGGAGGACGAAAATGACCTAATTGATCATCCAATGACACAAACACACCTATTGGATGCACAAGATTGGTTAAAAACCCTAGTTGGACAAGAATATGCCTAGGGAGGACGAAAATGACCTAATTGATCATCCAATGACACAAATGAACTTATTGGATGCACAAGATTGGTTAAAAACCCTAATTGGACAAGAATAAGCCTAGGGAGGACGAAAACGACCTAATTGATCATCCAATGACACAAACACACCTATTGGATGCACAAGATTGGTTAAAACCCTAATTGGACAAGAATATGCCTAGGGAGGACGAAAATGACCTAAATGTTAATCCAATGACACAAATGAACTTATTGGATGCACAAGATTGGTTAAAAACCCTAATTGGACAAGAATAAGCCTAGGGAGGACGAAAATGACCTAATTGATCATCCAATGACACAAACACACCTATTGGATGCACAAGATTGGTTAAAAACCCTAGTTGGACAAGAATATGCCGAGGGAGGACTAAAATGACCTAAATATTAATTCAATGACACAAACAAAGTTATTGGATGCACAAGATTGGTTAAAAACCCTAATTGGACAAGAATAAGCCTAGGGAGGACGAAAATGACCTAATTGATCATCCAATGACACAAACACACCTATTGGATGCACAAGATTGGTTAAAAACCCTAATTGGACAAGAATATGCCTAAGGAGGACGAAAATGACCTAAATGTTAACCCAATGACACAAATGAACTTATTGGATGCACAAGATTGGTTAAAAACCCTAATTGGACAAGAATAAGCCTAGGGAGGATGAAAATGACCTAATTGATCATCCAATGCCACAAACACACCTATTGGATGCACAAGATTGGTTAAAAACCCTAATTGGACAAGAATATGCCTAGGGAGGACGAAAATGACCTAAATATTAATTCAATGACACAAACAAAGTAATTGGATGCACAAGATTGGTTAAAAACCTAAATTGGACAAGAATATGCCTAGGGAGGACGAAAATGACCTAAATGATCATCCAATGACACAAACAAACTTATTGGATGCACAAGATTGGTTAAAAACCTTAATTGGACAAGAATAAGCCTAGGGAGGACGAAAATGACCTAATTGATGATCCAATGACACAAACACACCTATTGGATGCACAAGATTGGTTAAAAACCCTAATTGGACAAGAATAAGCCTAGGGAGGACGAAAATGACCTAATTGATCATCCAATGACACAAACACACCTATTGGATGCACAATATTGGTTAAAAACCCTAATTGGACAAGAATAAGTCTAGGGAGGACGAAAATGACCTAATTGATCATCCATTGCCACAAACACACCTATTGGATGCACAACATTGGTTAAAAACCCTTATTGGGCAAGAATATGCCTAGGGAGGACCAAAATGACCTAATTGATCATCCAATGACACAAACACACCTATTGGATGCACAAGATTTGTTAAAAACCCTAATTGGACAAGAATATGTCTAGGGAGGACGAAAATGACATAAATATTAATTCAATGACACAAACAAACTTATTGGATGCACAAGATTGGTTAAAAACCCTAATTGGACAAGAATAAGCCTAGGGAGGACGAAAATGACCTAATTGATTATCCAATGACACAAACACACCTATTGGAAGCACAAGATTGGTTAAAAACCCTAATTGGACAAGAATATTCCTAGGGAGGACGAAAATGACCTAAATGTTAATCCAATGACATAAATGAACTTATGGGATGCACAAGATTGGTTAAAAACCCTAATTGGACAAGAATAAGTCTAGGGAGGACGAAAATGACCTAATTGATCATCCAGTGACACAAACACACCTATTGGATGCACAAGATTGGTTAAAAACCCTAACTGGACAAGAATATGCCTAGGGAGGAGGAAAATGACCTAATTGATCATCCGATGACACAAACACACTTATTGGATGCACAAGATTGGTTAAAAACCCTAATTCGACAAGAATAAGCCTAGGGAGGACATCCAATGACCTAAATGTTAATCCAATGACACAACTCAACTTATTGGATGCACAAGATTGGTTAAAAACCCTAATTGGACAAGAATAAGCCTAGGGAGGACGAAAATGACCTAATTGATCATCCATTGCCACAAACACACCTATTGGATGCACAAGATTGGTTAAAAACCCTAATTGGACAAGAATATGCCTAGGGAGGACGTAAATGACCTAATTGATCATCCAATGACACAAACACACCTATTGGATGCACAAGATTGGTTAAAAAACCCTAATTGGACAAGAATATGCCTAGGGAGGACGAAAATGACCTAATTGATCATCCAATGACACAAACACACCTATTGGATGCACAAGATTGGTTAAAAACCCTAATTGGACAAGAATAAGCCTAGGGAGGACGAAAATGACCTAAATGTTAATCCAATGACACAACTCAACTTATTGGATGCACAAGATTGGTTAAAAAACCCTAATTGGACAAGAATATGCCTAGGGAGGACAAAAATGACCTAATAGATCATCCAATGAAACAAACACACCTATTGGATGCACAAGATCGGTTTAAATCCCTAATTGGACAAGAATATGCCTAGGGAGGACGAAAATGACCTAATTGATCATCCAATGACACAAACACACCTATTGGATGCACAAGATTGGTTAAAAACCCTAATTGGACAAGAATATGCCTAGGGAGGACGAAAATGACCTAATTGATCATCCAATGACACAAACACACCTATTGGATGCACAAGATTGGTTAAAAACCCTAATTGGACAAGAATAAGCCTAGGGAGGACGAAAATGACCTAAATGTTAATCCAATGACACAAATGAACTTATTGGATGCACAAGATTGGTTAAAAACCCTAATTGGACATGAATAAGCCTAGGGAGGACGAAAATGACCTAATTGATCATGCAATGACACAAATGAACTTATTGGATGCACAAGATTGGTTAAAAACCCTTATTGGACAAGATTAAGCCTAGGGAGGACGAAAATGACCTAAATATTAATTCAATGAAACAAACAAACTTATTGGATACACAAGATTGGTTAAAAACCCTAATTGGACAAGAATAAGCATAGGGAGGAAGAAAATGACCTAATTGATCATCCAATGACACAAACACACCTATTGGATGCACAAGATTGGTTAAAAACCCTAATTGGACAAGAATATGCCTAGGGAGGATGAAAATGACCTAAATGTTAATCCAATGACACAAAAGAACTTATTGGATGCACAAGATTGGTTAAAAACCCTAATTGGACAAGAATAAGCCTAGGGAGGACGAAAATGACCTAATTGATCATCCAATGACACAAACACACCTATTGGATGCACAAGATTGGTTAAAAACCCTAATTGGACAAGAATATGCCTAGGGAGGACGAAAATGACCTAAATATTAATTCAATGACATAAACAAACTTATTGGATGCACAAAATTGGTTAAAAACCCTAATCGGACAAGAATATGCCTAGGGAGGACGAAAATGACCTAATTGATCATCCAATGACACAAACACACCTATTGGATGCACAAGATTTGTATAAAAACCCTAATTGGACAAGAATATACCTAGGGAGGACGAAAATGACCTAAATATTAATTCAATGACATAAACAAACTTATTGGATGCACCAGATTGGTTAAAAACCCTAATTGGACAAGAATAAGCCTAGGGAGGACGGAAATGACCTAATTGATCATCCAATATAACAAACACACCTATTGGAAGCACAAGATTGGTTAAAAACCCTAATTGGACAAGAATATGCCTAGGGAGGACGAAAATGACCTAAATGTTAATCCAATGACACAAATGAACTTATTGGATGCACAAGATTGGTTAAAAACCCTAATTGGACAAGAATAAGCCTAGGGAGGACGAAAATGACCTAATTGATCATTCAATGACACAAACACACCTATTGGATGCACAATATTGGTTAAAAACCCTAATTGGACAAGAATATGCCTAGGGAGGACGAAAATGACCTAAATATTAATTCAATGACATAAACAAACTTATTGGATGCAAAAGATTGGTTAAAAACCCTAATTGGACAAGAATAAGCCTAGGGAGGACGAAAATGACTTAATTGATCATCCAATGTCACAAACACACCTATTGGAAGCACAAGATTGGTTAAAAACCCTAATTGGACAAGAATATGCCTAGGGAGGACGAAAATGACCTAAATGTTAATCCAATGACACAAATGAACTTATTGGATGCACAAGATTGGTTAAAAACCCTAATTGGACAAGAATAAGCCTAGGGAGGACGAAAATGACCTAATTGATCATCCAATGCCTCAAACACACCTATTGGATGCACAAGATTGGTTAAAAACCCTAATTGGACAAGAATATGCCTAGGGAGGATGAAAATGACATAAATATTAATTCAATGACACAAACAAACTTATTGGATGCACAAGATTGGTTAAAAACCCTAATTGGACAAGAATAAGCCTAGGGAGGACGAAAATGACCTAATTGATTATCCAATGACACAAACACACCTATTGGAAGCACAAGATTGGTTAAAAATCCTAATTGGACAAGAATATGCCTAGGGAGGACGAAAATGACCTAAATGTTAATCCAATGACACAAATGAACTTATTGGATGCACAAGATTGGTTAAAAACCCTAATTGGACAAGAATAAGCCTAGGGAGGACGAAAATGACCAAAATGTTCATCCAATGATACAACTCGACTTATTGGATGCACAAGATTGGTTAAAAACCCTAATTGGGCAAGAATAAGCCTAGGGAGGACGAAAATGACCTAATTGATCATCCAATGACACAAACACACCTATTGGATGCACAAGATTGGTTAAAAACCCTAATTGGACAAGAATAAGCCTAGGGAGGACGAAAATGACCTAAATTTTAATCCAATGACACAAGTCAACTTATTGGATGCACAAGATTGGTTAAAAACCCTAATTGGACAAGAATATGTCTAGGGAGGACGAAAATGACCTAATTGATAATCCAATGACACAAACACACCTATTGGATGCACAAGTTTGGTTAAAAACCCTAATTGGACAAGAATATGCCTAGGGAGGACGAAAATGACGTAATTGATCATCCAATGACACAAACACACCTATTGGATGCACAAGATTGGTTAAAAACCCTAATTGGACAAGAATATGCCTAAGGAGGACGAAAATGACCTAATTGATCATCGAATGACACAAACACACCTATTGGATGCACAAGATTGGTTAAAAACCCTAATTGGACAAGAATATGCCTAGGGAGGACGAAAATAACCTAATTGATCATCCAATGACACAAACACACCTATTGGATGCACAAGATTCGTTAAAAACCCTGATTGGACAAGAATATTCCTAGGGAGGACGAAAATGACCTAATTGATCATCCAATGACACAAACACACCTATTGGATGCACAAGATTGGTTAAAAACCCTAATTGGACAAGAATAAGCCTAGGGAGGACGAAAATGACCTAATTGATCATCCAATGACACAAACACACCTATTGGATGCACAAGATTGGTTAAAAACCCTAATTGGACAAGAAGATGCCTAGGGAGGACAAAAATGACCTAATTGATCATCGAATGACACAAACACACCTATTGGATGCAAAAGTTTGGTTAAAAACCCTAATTGGACAAGAATAAGCCAAGGGAGAACGAATATGACCTAAATGTTAATCCAATAACACAAATGAACTTATTGGATGCACAAGATTGGTTAAAAACCCTAATTCGACAAGAATAAGCCTAGGGAGGACGAAAATGACCTAATTGATCATCCAATGACACAAACACACCTATTGGATGCACAAGATTGGTTAAAAACCCTAATTGGACAAGAATAAGCCTAGGGAGGACGAAAATGACCTAATTGATCATCCAATGACACAAACACACCTATTGGATGCACAAGATTGGTTAAAAACCCTAATTGGACAAGAATATGCCTAGGGAGGACGAAAATGACCTAATTGATCATCCAATGACACAACATACCTATTGGATGCACAAGATTGGTTAAAAACCCTAATTGGACAAGAATATGCCTAGGGAGGACGAAAATGACCTAATTGATCATCCAATGACACAAACACACCTATTGGATGCACAAGATTGGTTAAAAACCCTAATTGGACAAGAATATGCCTAGGGAGGACGAAAATGACCTAAATATTAATTCAATGACATAAACAAACTTATTGGATGCACAAGATTGGTTAAAAACCCTAATTGGACAAGAATAAGCCTAGGGAGGACGAAAATGACCTAATTGATCATCCAATGACACAAACACACCTATTGGATGCACAAGATTGGATAAAAACCCTAATTGGACAAGAATATTCCTAGGGAGGACGAAAATGACCTAAATATTAATTCAATGACATAAACAAACTTATTGGATGCACAAAATTGGTTAAAAACCCTAATTGGACAAGAATGTGCCTAGGGAGGACGAAAATGACCTAATTGATCATCCAATGACACAAACACACCTATTGGATGCACAAGATTGGTTAAAAACCCTAATTGGACAAGAATATGCCTAGGGAGGACGAAAATGACCTAAATATTAATTCAATGACACAATCAAAGTTATTGGATGCACAAGATTGGTTAAAAACTCTAGTTGGACAAGAATAAGCCTAGGGAGTACGAAAATGACCTAATTGATCATCCAATGACACAAACACACCTATTGGATGCACAAGATTCGTTAAAAACCCTAATTGGACAAGAATAAGCCTAGGGAGGACAAAAATGACCTAATTGATCATCCAATGACACAAACACACCTATTGGATGCACAAGATTGGTTAAAAACCCTAATTGGACAAGAATAAGCCTAGGGAGGACGAAAATGACCTAATTGATCATCCAATGACACAAACACACCTATTGGATGCACAAGATTGGTTTAAAACCCTAGTTTGACAAGAATATGCCTAGGGAGGACGAAAATGACCTAATTGATCATCCAATGACACAAATGAACTTATTGGATGCACAAGATTGGTTAAAAACCCTAATTGGGCAAGAATAAGCCTAGGGAGGACGAAAATGACCTAATTGATCATCCAATGACACAAACACACCTATTGGATGCACGAGATTGGTTAGAAACCCTAATTGGACAAGAATAAGCCTAGGGAGGACGAAAATGACCTAATTGATCATCCATTGCCACAAACACACCTATTGGATGCCCAAGATTGGTTAAAAACCCTATTTGGACAAGAATAAGCCTAGGGAGGGCGAAAATGACCTAATAGATCATCCAATGATACAAACACACCTATTGGATGCACAAGGTTGGTTAAAAACCCTAATTGGACAAGAATATGTATAGGGAGGACGAAAATGACCTAAATATAAATTCAATGACACAATCAAAGTTATTGGATGCACAAGATAGGTTAAAAACCCTAATTGGACAAGAATAAGCCTAGCGAGGACGAAAATGACCTAATTGATCATCCAATGACACAAACACACCTATTGGATGCACAAGATTGGTTAAAAACCCTAATTGGACAAGAATAAGCCTAGGGAGGACGAAAATGACCTAATTGATCATCCAATGACACAAACACACCTATTGGATGCACAAGATTGGTTAAAAACCCTAATTGGACAAGAATTAGCCTAGGGAGGACGAAAATGACCTAATTGATCATCAAATGACACTAACACACCTATTGGAAGCACAAGAATGGTTAAAAACCCTACTTGGACAAGAATATGCCTAGGGAGGACGAAAATGACCTAATTGATCATCCAATGACACAAATGAACTTATTGGATGCACAAGATTTGTTAAAAACCCTAATTGGACAAGAATAAGTCTAGGGAGGACGAGAATGACCTAATTGATCATCCAATGACACAAACACACCTATTGGATGCACAAGATTGGTTAAAAACCCTAATTGGACAAGAATATGCCTAGGGAGGACGAAAATGACCTAAATATTAATTCAATGACACAATCAAAGTTATTGGATGCACAAGATTGGTTAAAAACTCTAGTTGGACAAGAATAAGCCTAGGGAGTACGAAAATGACCTAATTGAGCATCCAATGACACAAACACACCTATTGGATGCACAAGATTCGTTAAAAACCCTAATTGGACAAGAATAAGCCTAGGGAGGACAAAAATGACCTAATTGATCATCCAATGACACAAACACACCTATTGGATGCACAAGATTGGTTAAAAACCCTAATTGGACAAGAATAAGCCTAGGGAGGACGAAAATGACCTAATTGATCATCCAATGACACAAACACACCTATTGGATGCACAAGATTGGTTTAAAACCCTAGTTGGACAAGAATATGCCTAGGGAGGACGAAAATGACCTAATTGATCATCCAATGACACAAATGAATTTATTGGATGCACAAGATTGGTTAAAAACCCAAATTGCACAAGAATAAGCCTAGGGAGGACGAAAATGACCTAATTGATCATCCAATGACACAAACACACCTATTGGATGCACAAGATTGGTTAAAAACCCTAATTGGACAAGAATAAGCCTAGGGAGGACGAAAATGACCTAATTGATCATCCAATGACACAAACACACCTATTGGATGCACAAGATTGGTTTAAAACCCTAGTTGGACAAGAATATGCCTAGGGAGGACGAAAACGACCTAATTGATCATCCAATGACACAAATGAACTTATTGGATGCACAAGATTGGTTAAAAACCCTAATTGGACAAGAATAAGCCTAGGGAGGACGAAAATGACTTAATTGATCATCCAATGACACAAACACACCTATTGGATGCACAAGATTGGTTAAAAACCCTAATTGGACAAGAATAAGCCTAGGGAGGAGGAAAATGACCTAATTGATCATCCATTGCCACAAACATACCTATTGGATGCACAACATTGGTTAAAAACCCTAATTGGACAAGAATATGCCTAGGGAGGACGAAAATGGCCTAATTGGTCATCCAATGACACAAACACACCTATTGGATGCACAAGTTTGGTTAAAAACCCTAATTGGACAAGAATATGCCTAAGGAGGACGAAAATGACCTAAATATTAATTCAATGACATAAACAAACTTGTTGGATGCACAAGATTGGTTAAAAACCCTAATTGGACAAGAATAAGCCTAGGGAGCACGAAAATGACCTAATTGATCATCCAATGACACACACACACCTAACTGTTAATCCAATGACACAAATGAACTTATTGGATGCACAAGATTGGTTAAAAACCCTAATTGGACAAGAACTATGGAGGGCGAAAATGACCTAATTGATCATCCAATGACACAAACACACCTATTGGATGCACAAGATTGGTTAAAAACCCTAATTGGACATGAATATGCCTAGGGAGGACGAAAATGACTTAAATATTAATTCAATGACACAAACAAAGTTATTGGATGCACAAGATTGGTTAAAAACCCTAATTGGACAAGAATAAGCCTAGGGAGGACGAAAATGACCTAATTGATCATCCAATGACACAAACACACCTATTGGAAGCACAAGATTGGTTAAAAACCCTAATTGGACAAGAATAAGCCTAGGGAGGACGAAAAAGACCTAATTGATTATCCAATGACACAAACACACCTATTGGAAGCACAAGATTGGTTAAAAACCCTAATTGGACAAGAATATGCCTAGGGATGACGAAAATGACCTAATTGATCATCCAATGACACAAACACACCTATTGGATGCACAAGATTGGTTAAAAACCCTAATTGGACAAGAATATGACTAGGGAGGACGAAAATGACCTAAATATTAATTCAATGACACAAACAAACTTATTGGATGCACAAGATTGGTTAAAAACCTTAATTGGACAAGAATAAGCCTAGGGAGGACGAAAATGACCTAATTGATGATCCAATGACACAAACACACCTATTGGATGCACAAGATTGGTTAAAAACCCTAATTGGACAAGAATAAGCCTAGGGAGGACGAAAATGACCTAATTGATCATCCAATGACACAAACACACCTATTGGATGCACAATATTGGTTAAAAACCCTAATTGGACAAGAATAAGTCTAGGGAGGACGAAAATGACCTAATTGATCATCCATTGCCACAAACACACCTATTGGATGCACAACATTGGTTAAAAACCCTTATTGGGCAAGAATATGCCTAGGGAGGACCAAAATGACCTAATTGATCATCCAATGACACAAACACACCTATTGGATGCACAAGATTTGTTAAAAACCCTAATTGGACAAGAATATGCCTAGGGAGGACGAAAATGACATAAATATTAATTCAATGACACATACAAACTTATTGGATGCACAAGATTGGTTAAAAACCCTAATTGGACAAGAATAAGCCTAGGGAGGACGAAAATGACCTAATTGATCATCCAATGACACAAACACACCTATTGGAAGAACAAGATTGGTTAAAAACCCTAATTGGACAAGAATAAGCCTAGGGATGACGAAAATGACCTAATGAATCATCCAATGACACAAACACACCTATAGGATGCACAAGATTGGTTAAAAACCTTAATTGGACAAGAATATGCCTAGGGAGGACGAAAATGACCTAAATGTAAATCCAATGACACAAATGAACTTATTGGATGCACAAGATTGGTTAAAAACCCTAATTGGACAAGAATAAGCCTAGGGAGGACGAAAATGACCTAAATGTTAATCCAATGACACAACTCAACTTATTGGATGCACAAGATTTGTTAAAAACCCTAATTGGACAAGAATATGCCTAGGGAGGACGAAAATGACATAAATATTAATTCAATGACACAAACAAACTTATTGGATGCACAAGATTGGTTAAAAACCCTAATTGGACAAGAATAAGCCTAGGGAGGACGAAAATGACCTAATTGATCATCCAATGACACAAACACACCTATTAGATGCACAAGATTGGTTAAAAACCCTAATTGGACAAGAATATGCCTAGGGAGGAGGAAAATGACCTAAATATTAATTCAATGACACAAACAAAGTTATTGGATGCACAAGATTGGTTAAAAACCCTAATTGGACAAGAATAACCCTAGGGAGGACGAAAATGACCTAATTGATCATCCAACGGCACAAACACACCTATTGGATGCACAAGATTGGTTAAAAATCCTAATTGGGCAAGAATAAGCCTAGGGAGGACGAAAATGACCTAATTGATCATCCAATGACACAAACACACCTATTGGATGCACAAGATTGGTTAAAAACCCTAATTGGACAAGAATAAGCCTAGGGAGGACGAAAATGACCTAATTGATCATCCAATGACACAAACACACCTATTGGATGCACAAGATTGGTTAAAAACCCTAATTGGACAAGAATGTGCCTAGAGAGATCGAAAATGACCTAAATTGATCATCCAATGACACAAACACACCTATTGGATGCACAAGATTGCTTAAAAACCCTAATTGGACAAGAATATGCCTAGGGAGGACGAAAATGACCTAAATGTTAATCCAATGACACAAATGAACTTATTGGATGCACAAGATTGGTTAAAAACCCTAATTGGACAAGAATAAGCCTAGGGAGGACGAAAATGACCTTAATGTTCATCCAATGACACAAATGAACTTATTGGATGCACAAGATTGGTTAAAAACCCTAATTGGACAAGAATATGCCTAGGGAGGACGAAAATGACCTAAATGTTAATCCAATGACACAAATGAACTTATTGGATGCACAAGATTGGTTAAAAACCCTAATTGGACAAGAATAAGCCTAGGGAGGACGAAAATGACCTAAATGTTAATCCAATGACACAGCTCAACTTATTGGATGCACAAGATTGGTTAAAAACCCTAATTGGACAAGAATAAGCCTATGGAGGACGAAAATGACCCAAATGTTAATCCAATGACACAACTCAACTTATTGGATGCACAAGATTGGTTAAAAACCCTAATTTGACAAGAATATGCCTAGGGAGGACGAAAAAGACCTAATTGATCGTCCAATGACACAAACACACCTATTGGATGCACAAGATTGGTTAAAAACCCTAATTGGACAAGAATAAGCCTAGGGAGGACGAAAATGACCTAATTGATCATCCAATGACACAAACACACCTATTGGATGCACAAGATTGGTTAAAAACCCTAATTGGACAAGAATAAGCCTAGGGAGGACGAAAATGACCTAATTGATCATCCATTGCCACAAACACACCTAATGGATGCACAAGATTGGTTAAAAACCCTAATTGGACAAGAATATGCCTAGGGAGGACGAAGATGACCTAATTGGTCATCCAATGACACAAACACACCTAGTGGATGCACAAAATTGGTTAAAAACCCTAATTGGACAAGAATAAGCCTAGGGAGGACGAAAATAACCTAATTGATCATCCAATGACACAAACACACCTATTGGATGCACAAGATTTGTTAAAAACCCTAATTGGACAAGAATATGCCTAGGGAGGACGAAAATGACCTAAATGTTAATCCAATGACACAAATGAACTTATTGGATGCACAAGATTGGTTAAAAACCCTAATTGGACAAGAATAAGCCTAGGGAGGACGAAAATGACCTAAATGTTAATCCAATGACACAACTCAACTTATTGGATGCACAAGAATGGTTAAAAACCCTAATTGGACAAGAATAAGCCTAAGGAGGACGAAAATAACCTAATTGATCATCCAATGACACAAACACACCAATTGGATGCACAAGATTCGTTAAAAACCCTAATTGGACAAGAATATGCCTAGGGAGGACGAAAATGACCTAAATGTTAATCCAATGACACAAATGAACTTATTGGATGCACAAGATTGGTTAAAAACCCTAATTGGACAAGAATAAGCCTAGGGAGGGCGAAAATGACCTAATTGATCATCCAATGACACAAACACACCTATTGGATGCACAGGATTGGTTAAAAACCCGAATTGGACAAGAATATGCCTAGGGAGGACGAAAATGACCTAAATATTAATTCAATGACACAAACAAAGTTATTGGATGCACAAGATTGGTTAAAAACCCTAATTGGACAAGAATAAGCCTAGGGAGGACGAAAATGACCTAATTGATCATCCAATGACACAAACACACCTATTGGATGCACAAGATTGGTTAAAAACCCTAATTAAAACAAGAATATGCCTAGGGAGGACGAAAATGACCTAAATGTAAATCCAATGACACAAATGAACTTATTGGACGAACAAGATTGGTTAAAAACCCTAATTGGACAAGAATAAGCCTAGGGAGGACGAAAATGACCTAAATGTTAATCCAATGACACAACTCAACTTATTGGATGCACAAGATTGGTTAAAAACCCTAATTGGACAAGAATAAGCCTAGGGAGGACGAAAATGACCTAAATGATAATCCAATGACACAAATAAACCTATTGGATGCACAAGATTGGTTAAAAACCCTAATTGGACAAGAATAAGCCTAGGGAGGACGAAAATGACCTAATTGATCATCCAATGACACAAACACACCTATTGGAAGCACAAGATTGGTTAAAAACCCTAATTGGAGAAGAATATGCCTAGGGAGGACGAAAATGACCTAAATGTTAATCCAATGACACAAATGAACTTATTGGATGCACAAGATTGGTTAAAAACCCTAATTGGACAAGAATATGCCTAGGGAGGACGAAAATAACCTAATTGATCATCCAATGACACAAACACACATATTGGATGCACAAGATTGGTTAAAAACCCTAATTGGACAAGAATATGCCTAGGGAGGACGAAAATGACCTAAATGTTAATCCAATGACACAAATGAACTTATTGGATGCACAAGATTGGTTAAAAACCCTAATTGGACAAGAATAAGCCTAGGGTGGACGAAAATGACCTAAATGCTAATCCAATGACACAACTCAACTTATTGGATGCACAAGATTGGTTAAAAACCCTAATTGGGCAAGAATAAGCCTAGGGAGGACAAAAAAGACCTAATTGATCATCCAATGACACAAACACACCTATTGGATGCACAAGATTGGTTAAAAACCCTAATTAGACAAGAATATGCCTAGGGAGGACGAAAATAACCTAATTGATCATCCAATGACACAAACACACATATTGGATGCACAAGATTGGTTAAAAACCCTAATTGGACAAGAATATGCCTAGGGAGGACGAAAATGACCTAAATGTTAATCCAATGACACAAATGAACTTATTGGATGCACAAGATTGGTTAAAAACCCTAATTGGACAAGAATAAGCCTAGGGTGGACGAAAATGACCTAAATAGTAATCCAATGACACAACTCAACTTATTGGATGCACAAGATTGGTTAAAAACCCTAATTGGGCAAGAATAAGCCTAGGGAGGACAAAAAAGACCTAATTGATCATCCAATGACACAAACACACCTATTGGATGCACAAGATTGGTTAAAAACCCTAATTAGACAAGAATATGCCTAGGGAGGACGAAAATAACCTAATTGATCATCCAATGACACAAACACACATATTGGATGCACAAGATTGGTTAAAAACCCTAATTGGACAAGAATATGCCTAGGGAGGACGAAAATGACCTAAATGTTAATCCAATGACACAAATGAACTTATTGGATGCACAAGATTGGTTAAAAACCCTAATTGGACAAGAATAAGCCTAGGGTGGACGAAAATGACCTAAATGCTAATCCAATGACACAACTCAACTTATTGGATGCACAAGATTGGTTAAAAACCCTAATTGGGCAAGAATAAGCCTAGGGAGGACAAAAAAGACCTAATTGATCATCCAATGACACAAACACACCTATTGGATGCACAAGATTGGTTAAAAACCCTAATTGGACAAGAATAAGCCTAGGGAGGACGAAAAAGACCTAATTGATCATCCAATGACACAAACACACCTATTGGATGCACAAGATTGGTTAAAAACCCTAATTAGACAAGAATATGCCTACGGAGGACGAAAATAACCTAATTGATCATCCAATGACACAAACACACATATTGGATGCACAAGATTGGTTAAAAACCCTAATTGGACAAGAATATGCCTAGGGAGGACGAAAATGACCTAAATGTTAATCCAATGACACAAATGAACTTATTGGATGCACAAGATTGGTTAAAAACCCTAATTGGACAAGAATAAGCCTAGGGAGGACGAAAAATGACCTAATTGATCATCCAATGACACAAATGAACATATTGGATACACAAGATTGGTTAAAAACCCTAATTGGACAAGAATAAGCCTAGGGAGGACGAAAATGACCTAATTGATCTTCCAATGACACAAACACACCTATTGGATGCACAAGATTGGTTAAAAACCCTAATTGGACAAGAATATGCCTAGGGAGGACGAAAATGACCTAAATGTTAATCCAATGACACAAATGAACTTATTGGATGCACAAGATTGGTTAAAAACCCTAATTGGACAAGAATAAGCCTAGGGAGGACGAAAATGACCTAAATGCTAATCCAATGACACAACTCAACTTATTGGATGCACAAGATTGGTTAAAAACCCTAATTGGACAAGAATATGCCTAAGGAGGACGAAAATGACCTAATTGATCATCCAATGACACAAACACACCTATTGGATGCACAAGATTGGTTAAAAACCCTAATTGGACAAGAATAAGCCTAGGGAGGACGAAAATGACCTAATTGATCATCCAATGACACAAACACACCTATTGGATGCACAAGATTGGTTAAAAACCCTAATTGGACAAGAATATGCCTAGGGGGGGACGAAAATGACCTAAATATTAATTCAATGACACAAACAAACTTATTGGATGCACAAGATTGGTTAAAAACCCTAATTGGACAAGAATAAGCCTAGGGAGGACGAAAATGACCTAATTGATTATCCAATGACACAAACACACCTATTGGAAGCACAAGATTGGTTAAAAACCCTAATTGGACAAGAATATGCCTAGGGAGGAAGAAAATGACCTAAATGTTAACCCTATGACACAAATGAACTTATTGGATGCACAAGATTGGTTAAAAACCCTAATTGGACAAGAATAAGCCTAGGGAGGACGAAAATGACCTTATTGATCATCCAATGCCACAAACACACCTATTGGATGCACAAGATTGGTTAAAAACCCTAATTGGACAAGAATATGCCTAGGGAGGA